>SEYY01000846.1:0-5000 GCA_009176605.1 Armadillidium nasatum
ACATACTAAAAAATATGCAAAATAATATTGTAAAATTCAAAATTACCATAAAATGAATTATTCATTTCTTCTCTCGATGGTACAGATTTTTTGCCACAGATTGGAATATTTTCTTTGGAAATTAGCCACCATCTTTGATTTTGTTTGTATCTCAACCTCGTCATCAAAATGTGATAATATGGCAATTTCTTTGGTTATATACCACAAGTGTTGGCAAAGTTTATTTAAATCTATTTTAGAAATTGTCTTGTCGACATTTCTTAAGCTTTCAATGTCATCAAGCATAAATCTTGGTAGAGAGCTTTTACTGCTAAAAAATACATTTATGCCAGGGCTTGACGTAAGTCGTTGCAATAAACAAACATTCACCTTTCAATGTTTCTGTCTCTTTTGGATCTTATAAGTTCAGAAGGAAGTAAAAACATTTTCAAGGAATAAATTGCTTTTGCCATCCACCAAGCTTGGTGTATTGCACCAGAGGGTCTTATTTTAAACTTATTTTCCTTTTTTTTTTTAGTATCTTCCCTAAAAAAATTATAGAAATCTCTACGAGTTCACCATAATCCTCTGTCACAAAAGACTTTAGTACGTTATGATAAAATTTTAATAATTCTTTAATTTCAAAGTCATTAAAATTCTCTTTGACAATGTATTTGTAAGTTTGAATATTAATGACATTAATGCTTTTCCAACAATCTTTCAACGTTTTAAAAAGTGATATGTGTGGGGCAACTCGTGAATTGGTGGACTTTGATTTCAAACACTTTTCAAAATTAATTCATAAGACAAGATGTCGGCAAGAGAAAAATAGCAATCTGTTTTCTAACATTTCTTGGCAAAGCACACAGGCACCATTGAAAAGACTTTTTTTTGGACTCTGTTGTATCACATTACTTTATCTTTCAGATTCAAGTTATTGATTGCACTCCATACATCATGCGACAGTTTTCTGCTTTTTGCCAGAATAATTATTCAGTTTTGGTACAGCAAGAAGTTGTTCCATATTTTCAAACGTGTTCTTCTTTGGAATTTCTTAAATTCACAGAAGGTAATAATTGGCCATCCCAGTGAACTAGTGACAACTTTTGGTACATCGTTGCTAAAATTAGTTATTATAACTTCTGAATGTTCTTTTCTTTTATCTGTCCGAATTCGTTGAATAAAGAATTTATTGACTGGAAATTCATCGATATTATGTCCGAGTGCCTCCACCGTGACCAGAAGAATATAAACATTCTCTCATACTTAACTGGCATCTTTCTAAAGCTGCAACTTGTTTTGATGTAATAATTTTTTTCCTTTTACTCTTTTGTTACAGACTCGCTTTGTGTGTTCTTCGATAAAGTAGACAAAAACTTTTCCTGACTGTAATTATCTGAACTGGAAGATGTATCATCGAGTTCTTGAGGAAGTGAAAGATCATATGACGCTGAAGAGGTTGATGCTGATTGCATATTTAATTACTTTTTTCTCTTCCTCTATTACGTTTTGTCTTACTCTTTCCTCATTTTCAGTCAGATTATATCGAAGCCAACTAAGTCGTTCTGGCTCTCTCTGCCTTTGTTAAAATATCCTTTCTTCTATTTTTGATTTTTTGATTTGCATTCGCTATGAGCAATATAAAACAAATTGTCTAACTTATTTTTAAAATCCTCTTCGCGTCGATTAAAAACAACTTGAGTTTTCTTAGCTTGTTCTTGCAAATCTCTCCAAATATTGTACAAGTCTACAAGTTTTTGTTTAAATAATTAGGTAGGGATTTGGTGAATTTTCAAGCCTTTTCCCAAATTATGATACATTCACGAATTACAAGATTAACGCTTTCACTAAATGTTAATTTAACTTCTCGAAGGTAAAAAATAAAATACAAGAACTTTCCGATTTAACTATAGTTTTGACACCATTATTTGGTGGCTTACATCCCACAATAAAAATATACCTTTTCTATAGCACTGCGTAGTTTTACTGACATATTAATAAATTAAAATAAATAAGTCGTACACGAATGATAACTGATAAAAAAGTGAAAACTAGCACGCAAGCGTCGCAAGCTCGAGGCTACCTTAGTTTTGACCCCGTTATTTGGTGGCTTACGTCCCACAATAAAAGTATACCTTTTCTAGCACTGCGTAGTTCTACTGACATAATAAATTAAAATAAATAAGTCGTACACGAATGATAACTCACAAAAGTGAAAATTAGCAAGCAGGGGTTTCAAGCTCGAGGTTACCTTAGCGTTATTTCTATTGTCATGTTTTTCACTCAAGTTGGCACAGGTTTGAGTACTTCAATCGTCGTAAAACTTATTTCACGAGTACTTTAGGGTAAGAGAAACAAAACTAGGACGTACAGGTTTAAAAATAAATAAGGAACACCCTATATATATATATATATATATATATTATATATATTATATATATATTATATATATATATATATATATATATATATATATATATATATATATATATATATATATATATATATTATATATATATATATATATATATATATATATATATATATATATATATATATATATATATATATATATATATATATATATATATATATATATATATATTAAAATAAAATTTCCTGTCTTAACCTTTCTATTAATCTCATCGCACCTGATGAGAAGGATAGTTTATACCTTGAAATATATAGTGCGTTTTAATTTTTTTTCCTATTTCTGCTTTTACCGGTTAACACTTTGTTAATTCCCATTAATTTTAACTTTTTAATATTTTTATTGTTTAATTTATTATTATTATTATTATTATTATTATTATTATTATTATTATTATTATTATATATATTATATATATATATATATATATATATATATATATATATATATATATATATATATGACTGTGTATGTGTGTGTGTGTGTGTGTGTGTGTGTGTGTGTGTGTGTGTGTGTGTGTTTGTTTTAAGATAAGAGAAATGGGAAGTTTTCTCGATAGGAGCTCCAAAGTCCATTTCTCATTAAGAGTCCCTTATTAAAAATTCGGCAACCCATTTTTATTCGAGAAAAGTAAACGGGAACGAAATGAGTGAGGCTCGTATAATTGGCCGCAGGAGAGAGGATCTTCTTAAATTACCTCCGTCGGGGGGGGTGGTTCTTCTTTTTTTTTTTTTTTTTTTTTTTTTTTTTTTGGAAGGTCAAGTTTTTCTACTTTCTCTCTCTTTGAATATAGTTTATATGTGTTTGCATTTACCTACACACACAGATATTGTTATTTCGTATTATAATGTTTGATTTTTTTTTTTAACATCTATAATTATTTGCAATATATATATATATATATATATATATATATATATATATATATATATATATATATATATATATATATATATATATATATATATATATATATATATATATATATATATATATATATATATATATATATATTATATATATATATATATATATATATATATATATATATATATATAATATATATATATTGTTTTAATTACTGTTGCGGATTTTAAAGCCAAGGTGACCCAAGTTTTTTGAGTAGAGTCTCGACATAAGGGAATTCTTTACAATAAATATTTTCATATTTATAATTGTAAGTAAAAATAAAGTGGTTCGGAACCGTGTCGAGGCATGTCAACAAATTTTATTTTATTTTTTTTTTTTTGAGGGGAAAGAGAAACTGCAATTGGAGAGAGGGAAAAATTTTCCGGCTTTGCAATCCTAATAACTAAAAATACTGGAAAACATTTACTTGTGTATCAAACTGAGTAAACGTACAAATTGATATTGACGAAAGAGGAAGAACGAGGGGGGAAAATGGAGAGGAAAGAGGGAGAATGGTGAGGAAGAGAGGGAAGAAAATAAGAGAGAGAGAGAGAGAGAGAGAGAGAGAGAGAGAGAGAGAGAGAGGAAGCAGAGAAAAGTGAGTGGAAACATATCAATCTATTAGTGTAGGAGGATGGAAAATTTTAATTCAATAAACTTATTTAAAAAAAATAAATAAATAAATAGAAATAAAAAAAAGGAAAATATTTTTTTATTTTTTTTTTGAAAATTAGTATTTTTTAATCAAAGGCAAACTCCTGTTCTAAAATTTTCTTTATGTATCTTTTATCTTTGTTATTTTTAATAACAAGTTTTTAAAATCAAATTAAATATTCATTGACTTTCAATAATTATAATGTACAATCTCTTCTCTCTCTCTCTCACACACACACACACACACACACACACACACACACACACACACAGTAATATATATATATATATATATATATATATATATATATATATATATATATATATATATATATAATATTAATATAATCCCGGAATCGTGCAAAATCTATTCTCCGTGAAACCAAAAACTCTTTTATTCGCCGTAAATGCAATAATCTCTAGTTCTCTTCCTCTTGCAATTTTCTAGCATTTTGCAAAAAATGTCAACTCTAACTTTGCTTCTTCTCTTTCCTCTTCTACTTTCTTCTGACGGCACAACTGACGTTTTAGCTTCTACTAAAGCTGAACTCTTCGTTCAAACTTTTGCTTCTAACTCTACCTTAGACAATTCAAGAGCTATTCCTCCTCCTTCAACCCCCTCCAACTTATTTATGCCTAATATTGAAATTTATTATAAAAATGTCATATCTCCTCTCTCTGAGCTTAACACTAAGAAGGCGTATGGTCCTGATGATATTCCTCCTGCCGTTCTCAAATCTTGTGCTTCTGAGCTTGCACCCTGCCTTTTTAAACTATTTCGTCTAGGTCTTTCTACTTCAACCTTTACTTCTTGCTGGAAAACGTGCGCTCATTCAATCTGTGCCGAAGAATATGAACCTCTTTCAACCCTCTAATTATCGTCCAATTTCTTTAATCTCCGTTCTTTCTAAAGTTTTCGAATCTATCCTTAACAGGAAGATTTGGAAACACTTCAATTCTTCTAATCTTTTCTCTGATCGCCAGTATTGTTTTCGTAAAGAACGCTCTACGGGTGATCTTCTTTCCT
>SEYY01000846.1:15000-17500 GCA_009176605.1 Armadillidium nasatum
TCCGTGTTGACTTTGCAACTTCGGTGAATGCTCATGCAGAAAAGTTTCAATGGCATCTTTCCATTTATTAAATGGTTGCTTCACGAGTGATTTCCCTTTTACATGGTCCCTTTACCTGCATGCTCATTACAAAAAAACACACAATATTTGCACAAAGCTCCTTGGTCTCCTGCTTGACTATAAAACAAACCATGGGAATCTTTTTAGCCATTGTAGCTGAAATTTCAGATTTCTTTTACCACATTTTGGAAAATTAAAGTCATTACCTGGTGTCCAAGGCTTATTTAAAATTTTGAATTTTTCCTGATCTGATATACTTGTATTTGATAAATAATTACCTACATCTAAATTATCTATATTATTACTGCTAGGAAGTATAACGTGGGGGTCGTTTACATCTTTCTCATTTTCATAATTTATGTTATTTTCAGCACAAGAAGCTGCCACATCAGTCCTTTTCACTTTCTTAAAACCAAAATCAAGAAGCGAATTTAGACGTTTGTTTGCCATTTAAATATTGATTTTTTGCTCTACTAAAATAATTAAACAAACTCTTTAAGTATTTGATCAGATTTATTCAATAAAAAGTTTTTAAGCAAATAGTGTGAAAATCACTGAAACTGAACAACACAATCTCTAAAAAAAAATCACTTTGCAAAAAGAAAAAAAAAGTTTTGCACATGTGAACTCATATAGATCTAATTACTTCGGTAATAACTGAAAACTGAACATGAGACGTGTTTCGGCAAATAAATTCAAAGAAAATTTTCATTAGGAATATTAATATCGATTCTGTAGGATTTTTTAATATATATAATTTATTTATCAATAAATTATATATATATAAATTGTTAATTTAAGAGAAATAGCATATGTAAAGTTATAAAAAAGCATATTACGCCCGCCAGGGAAACCCCTACCGAACTTTGCACAATTTGTGATCAGGCATCAAATTTTGTCATTTGCTTAATAGAAGACACACAAACACACACACACACACACACACACACACACACATATATATATATATAATATATATATATATATATATTATATATATATATATATATATATATATATATATATATATATTATGGAACGATTAATTTCGGGGGGTTAGAACCCCCAGAACCCCCCTAGATACGGCCTATATATATATATATATATATATATATATATATATATATATATATATATATATATATATATATATATATATATATATATATATATACTCACAACAGCTCACGGGCAGAGCCCTATTCAAGAAGGGGGTGTTAGAGCAATAATAATAAAGCAACAAAACAACCCAAAGTACCACCTAACGTAAATTTCATAGGTAAACACAGATGTGGGATTTAAAGTAATGGAGATTAAATTCAGCAGGAACACAGAAGATGGGAGAGAATTCCACAAAACAGAGGTAGCTGGAAAGAAGGAGGCACTACAGCGGAGAAGCCTGGAGTTCCCTATGTCTACACAAAATTTATGTTCAGACAATGCACCCCTTGTACTACGAGGACGAGTCGTAAAGGTGGAAGTATGCGTATAGACAGTTCCCTTGAACATTTGCCGCTGTAGTACCTATAGAAAAGAGTAGGCACCAACGTCAAGTCGTAAATATAAAAGTGAATTAGAAAAAGCTGAACAATTTATAAGTCTTTTAGGCTTTGACTCAACCCTATCCAAAAGCCGGGTGAAACCTGAGCCACCCCTGATATGAGAGCAATATTCCATACAAGGGCGGATGAGGTCGTTGTATAATTAATTGGAGTAACTCCTAAAAAGAGAAAAATTCTCTCAGCCTAAACAGAACTCCCAGCTTCTTTGAGGCTTCTCTAGCAACCATTGTGATGTGAGGTTTGCAAGACATTTTTTTGTTTATGTAAAAGCCAGGAATATTTATATTGTTAATAGGAGAGACGGGAGAACCATCGAATGAAACAGAAAAGTTAGGAGGTGTCTTTGAGAGGGACATTTCAAGAAGTTGAGTTTTTAAAGAGTTGAATTTCACAAGATTGAGACGACCCCTCTGAGAAATTCTACCCAGATCTACAAGAATGGAATCTGAAAGATGAAGACGAGAGGTAACTCTAGATGCAAATTAAGGAGTAGATTTGAAATGAGTAGAAGAATGGAGAGTCGAGTCATCGTCATATGAATGGATTGGGTTAGATGAACTGCTGAGAAGATCATTATTGAAAAGTAAGAATAGAGTAGGAGATAAGACAGAACCATGAGGAACACCACTATTGACCGGAAAGGAAGAAGAAGTCGCTCCATCAACAACATTCGGAATGGAACGATTAGAAAGAAAGCTAGACATAAGTAAGCAAAGAGAAGGAGAAAACCCACACGGTCAAATGGTTTAGATATGTCAAAAGCCACCACACAAGTCTCCCCAGGGTCCCCAAGGTCAGAAAACCATAAATCTACGATAGCAAAATATATCACCAGTAGGCCTCGAACGTCGAAAGCTAAACTGATGAACGGAAAGAAG
>SEYY01000846.1:20000-25000 GCA_009176605.1 Armadillidium nasatum
GACATCTTCAGAGAAAGTTTTTTTATTTTATTTAAGAATGAGTGTTGATTATATGTATATTTAATTAATTAATTTAAATAAATATCAAGTTTTCACTTATAATTAATTCATTAAATTTTATTATTAATATCAAGGTTTACGGTATATATATATATATATATATATATATATATATATATATATATATATATATATATATATATATATATATATATATATATATATATATATATATATATATATATATATTTAATATTAATATTATAGGGAAACCTGATATTATTTGAATTAATTAATTAAATATACATATGATCACACTCATTCCTAATAGGAAAAATTTTCTCTGAAGATGCTTCAAGTAGAGAGACGAAAAGCAGTTAGGGAATCACTGTTATAAATATACTTTCTACTTCTGTTGTAGATTGTTCTCGATAATAATTTTAAGGAAATTGAACAATGTTCAAAAATTACTATTCAGAACTTTGGAAATTAAATGTAAGACTTTTATTAAATTAAAGAATGATACTGGAACTCTTATATTATTATTATTATTATTATTATTATTATTATTATTATTATTATTATTATTATTATTATTATATTATTATTTATTATTATTATTATTATTATTATCATTATTATTATTATTATTATTATTATTATTATTATTATTATTATTATTATTATTATTATATTGTTATTATTATTATTATTATCTTATCATTATTATCATTATTATTATTATTATTATTATTATTATTATTATTATTATTATTATTATTATTATTATTATTATTATTATTATTATTATTATTATTATTATTATTATTTTTCCCACGTCGAAATGAAGAGGCCTTGAGGCATCTTCTATGAAGATTCTGCGTCACAATAAATATTGCTTTTCGATGCTATCGGTAATTACTTTTCCACCCTTTATTATTTGCTCTCCTATTTTTTTTTTTTTATTTTTCTTCACATTTATTATTTTCCTTATACATATTCGTATATTTATGCGCAGAAATTTTATCTTCTCTATTACCTGCATAAATATATTGATGTTCTTTATATATTTACTTACAAGTTTACCTACTTGTCTTTTGTTTTTAAAGCATTTATCTTATTAGTACTTGAATGAGTACTTACAAATCTGTATCCTTGAAAAGTTATTTCTAATATATTTATCTATAAGTACCTTTACTTTTTTAATTTTTAAAAACTCTTTTTGTGTTTATAGTTTAAGTACTTGTGTCTATGTCTCTGATAACTTTGTTAAATGTCCGTAGTCTTATGTACTTGAACTGCAGAATAGTGTCTCAATTGCCAATTGTTGGGACCTTAGACTATGTCCATAGTTTGGGACACATGACAAAATTATTACAATTATTTTTTTAAAATTATTTTTCTTATTATAAAATAAACAATTGAAGCTATTATATTACAAGTAATATGTCTTTCCTGCGTTAAAAATTTTGAAGTGATATTTTTTATCTGTCACAATAATTTTGTTGGGACATTGTGGTGATGACTCAGTGATTTATTAGGACATTATTTACAGCGTATCGTCACCTCAATCCACCACATTCTTTCCATCTTATTAACTTATCGCGCGAATTTCTCTCTCACCCTTTTACAATACCGAATGATGCAGTTTTTTTCTTCCTTCACCTACTAATCAATAAATGTAATATCAATTTGCAAAAACACGAAACTATAAATAGAATAATAAGTGAAGGAGAGTCGGGGAAAAAGAATGTTATATGAAAATAGTTGCAGAATGAGAGAGATAGGGATAGGTTTCGATCGAATTGTCCAAGATGCGAGGTTTATACACACTATACCGTTTTGTGTACGTGTATAAAGATAAAACAGTTCAAAGAGAACCAATATATAATATATATATATATATATATATATATATATATATATATATATATATATATATATATATATATATATATATATATATATACATATATATATATATATATATATATATATATATATATATATATATATATATATATATATATATATATATATATATATATATATATATATATATACTTGAGCAGGTGTTTATCTAATAAAAAATGCAATAATTTTGCTTAAAACAACATTTTTTATCTACTTTTTATACTCAGATATCAATTATTTCATTTATGAATAGGCATTAAAAAAAGAGAGAGAGAGTGAGAAAAAAAAGTCGTTTTAACGCACGCACGTACACACCCATGCACATATACATACACACACGTTTATATATATATATATATATATATATATAATATATATATATATATATATATATATATATATATATATATATATATATCAGGAAAGATAATTTCTTTACACATTAAAATTAAAAAATAAAACGTTTTACTCTTTTCTTAAATTTCTTTTTGAGGGGGTAGGGTTTGGAGTGGGGTGGGGGTGGAGGTGTTGGTGGGGGTGGGGGTGTGGTCATTTAAAAGTATCGTATAGTTTATAATTATCAAGAAAAAAGCTTCTCTTGACAACAACGAATTCCCAAAAGAGAGAATAATTTTCCATTTTTTTGAGTTTTATTGAGTTTATCTGCAGGGATCTTCTCATTTTATTTTGCATCAGCGTCACTCATTTAAATAACATGGGTTTGTACTTATCAGTTTTAAGGGTTGCACAGACCAACACGATGTCAAATATATTTTACAAACTTTTAATATTGATATCTTTTTAAAAGGAAAAGCGTCCTCACTTTTATTGTAATCAAAGTTTTTTACTCAAGGTGTTGGTTCCCCAAACCAGGGTTACTCGTAAACCCAGGGAAAACCCCCCAAATGAGCTGAAGAGGGGTATAAGTAAGTGAAAGGTACTGCTTTAACCTCTATTATTTTAATACATTTTTAGCAAAGATATCCTGTCTGTCGCTTTATCCTCTAAGCTCGTATATAAACGACTCCATTCTTCATTACTCTTTTCATTTTGTAAGGTGTCCAACTTAATTACAAATTTCTAATGTAAGAAGGTTGACCTTAAAGAAACTAACATCTGACCTTTCTCGAATTTATAATTGGGTCACATAAACTCAGTTTCTTCATCTGTCTGTATGTCAATATTTTACACTCAACTATAACATCTAAATCACAAAAAATCCTTTCGTTCTTAATATTCTTGAAGGAACATATTCAATTTTAGCTTGAATTAACTTACTAATGACACTATCTACTGACATATTTCATGTTGTACTTGAATCTCCTGAAAAATGTTTTAATCTGTCTTTTGAAGAAAGTGTAAATTCAAAAATATTATCTATTTTTTGTAGAGTAATCTGAAAGTTTTCGATAATTTCCCTTTTTGAGGTTATTCTTCTATCATCATGATTGCGTAATGACAATTCTTGCTTGCAGAGATATAATATGGCATTTGTTGGGTTGCATTTAATATTGCAATTTTCTACAACTGATTTATTATGCCGTTCGTTCAAAATTTTCGCATACTCACTAAGAAAAATTTGGATGTCAAACTCACCAAAAGTTTTTTAAACATTTGTAACTATGCAAATGATTTGTTTTTTTTTTTTTGTTTTTTTTTTAAATAAAAGTTCACATCTCAAGGGCATTGCCCTTTTCTAGGAGAGGAATTTTTCTAGGTAGTATATATCTAGGATCCACAAGTGGGATCGAACCAGAGCCCTCAATCATATGAGTCAATCACTCTACCGTTTGATTTACGGTAGAAGGCAATTCAAAGACTTATTATAATGTTTGCAGTCGCTTAGAATATTTTTATAGTTACTGTAACCAATATCATTCCGGGGTTGATTTAATTTTGGTTGAAAAAAAGCAAACATGACCAACTATAATTTTACTTTTGAAGCGATTGCACAGAGCCAGTCACTTCGATCATAAAACTTTGTTTGAAAATTATGCAGACTTAATTTTTCTTCGCAACACAGAAGTGAGCCTGTCCAATTATTCAATTTCTATCTTGTTGGTAATATTTCTTTACCCAAATGATCTTGTTTATAACTCCGCCACAATATCTTGCTTCTACTACGAGGAAAAAAAACATAGACATAGAGATAGGTTTATTTGACGTAAATCAGTACTCAATCTCATAGCTGCAACTGTACTCAGTGAACTGCATAAATTCCTATTTTTAATGTTTTCAGGAAAAGTACCTAATTTTGTTTGTAAAACAAAAAATGAAATAGCCCATATATATATATATATATATATATATATATATATATATATATAATATATATATATATATATATATATATATATATATATATATATATATATATATATATATATATATATATATAATATATATATATATATATATATATATATATATATATATATATATATATATATATATATATATATATATATATATATATATATATATATATATATATATATATATATATATATATATATATATATATATATATATATATATATATATATATATATATATATATATATATATATATATATATATATATATATATATATATATATATATATATATATATATATATATATATATATATATATATATATATATATATATATATATATATATATATATATATATATATATATATATATATATATATATATATATATATATATATATATATATATATATATATATATATATATATATATATATATATATATTTAAGAAATAGAAAAATCGGGTTTCTTTAATTTGTTGATACTTTTCGATTAATTATTGTACCCAATGACCAAACTAATATATCTCCTTCAAAGCGAATCCTAACAAATCGGGCTCGTATTTGCTGGCCATCTAACCACATAAACAATTTTTAACTCTCTTAACGAGATCTTTTATATATCTAAAATTACAATATCGGTCGTTTCAATAACTGTTCCTTCATAATTTTACGATAGTTTTCAACAAACAAAGTAAATTTTTTAAAATTTTATTTTGACTAAATTACTAAATTTCGTATTAAATTATTTTGCACTATAAAATATCAA
>SEYY01000846.1:35000-42500 GCA_009176605.1 Armadillidium nasatum
ATATTATTATTATTATTATTATTATTATTTATTTATTATTATTATTATTATTATTATTATTATTATTATTATTATTATTATTATTATTATTATTATTATTATTATTATTATTATTATTATTATTATTATTATTATTATTATTATTAAAAAAGCTACTTTGAAAGTAAAAGCATATTTTTTAAAAAGCAAGACTATTAGAATAATTTTTTTTGGAAAAAATATTGAATGAATTCAAAAATTCATGAAGAAACAATGAAATATTTCTCAAAAAATATTTGCTGAATAAAAGCAAGCATTTTAAAGTTTAATAAATAAAATAAAAACAAACATGAATAAATAAATGAAAATAAAAATTAAAAAGCAAATAAATATTTGTACTAGATAAAAATATATAATTGAAAATTTAAATAAAACAAATAAAATAAAAAGAAATTACAAATTGGATATTGGTAAATATATGTTAATAAGAAAATAGATACATATATAAATTATTCAGTAAATAAACATAACAAAATATATTAAAGATAAATAAATAAATTAATATAAAGATAAAAATTATAAATAAATAAATAAACACAATAAATAAATAAACAAATAAATAAATAAAATACATAAATAAGTAGTTAAATAAATAAAATGGAAGTTAGTTAAATACTCTAGAAAATAAATAAATGTTTTAAAATAATGATTTTATTTATAAAAATTAGAAAGTAAATAAATTATTTTTCTCGTCTATTTCGAAAGTCTTTTTTGTAAGACTTCTCCATTATCGAACTGAGCCAAAGTTAATTAAAGCATCAAGTCTCAACTTGGCTTCTTTAATAAGACAAGAAGTAAAGGAAATGAAATATACCTAAATGATTCGCTAAAATGACAAATGGAAGTTTAACTAGAATTCATCGCACTTTGAGAAACTTAATTTACTCAGTTTGAGGACACAATTTACTCAGTTTGAGAAGATTAATTTACTCAGTTTGAGGACACAATTTACTCAGTTTGAGAAAATTAATTTTCTCAGTTTGAGAAATTTAATTTACTCAGTTTGAGGACTTAATTTACTCAGTTTGAGAATCTTAATTTACTCAATTTGAAGACCACAGCTTTTTTGGGGTTATTGAGTTTATTTGGAGTTTATAGGGTGAATGAAAGTGTAAATTAAATGGGTAGTTTTCATTGATAATATAATTGATGGTTTAATTATTTTGGGGAATATCTTTTATTTAGGTTGTAAGTGATTAAAAGCTTCTCAGGTTATTATAAACCGAAGTTATGATAAAAAAAAAATAACATTACACTACTACTACTACTACTAATAATAATTATAATAATACCAATAATAATAATAATAATAATAATAATAATAATAATAATAATAATAATAATAATAATAATAATAATAATAATAATAATAATAATAATTATAATAATAAATAATAATAATAATAATGATAACAATAATAATAATAATAATAATAATAATAATAATAATAATAATAATAATAATAATAATAATAATAATAAAAATAATTATAATAAAAATAATTATAGTAATTATAAAAATAATAATTATATTATTATTAAAATTATTATTATTATTATTATTATTATTATTATTATTATTATTATTATTATTATTATTATTATTATTATTATTATTATTATTATTATTATTATTATTATTATTATTAGTAATGTCATTATTATTATTAGGTTTCTCCAATTATTTGGGTGCTAAAGTAGTAAACTTTTTTTAGCTCTTTAATTTCGGGATATATTAAACAAATTCCCTTTTTTTTTTTATTTTAAATTAAAAAATATTTTTGTTGTAACCTACGAACAATAGAAAGGTCAACCTTTTTTTTAATTCACTTATCTTATATCTTTTAGCGTGCGTAATTCTCACCTTAATTTTCTTAATAGATTCTTTAAAAAAAAAAAAAAAAAAAAAAAAAAAAAAAAAAAAAAAAAAAAAAAAGGTAATACAAAACTTTTTATCACCTCTTGACTATGGTCCTTATTTGCCCTCCCTTTTTTATCCACTATTTCACTATTTTGTATTTTTTTTCCTGTACTCAAATACACTATTTAATGTACTTAATTTTCAGTATTTGTAGTATCACTAAGATGCTTTTACCACTTATACTTATTCTCTTATATTGTGATATTATTTCTGCTTCTTCAGTAAAATAACAACATAGATAACAACAAAACAAATAATAATAACAATAATAATAATAATAATAATAATAATAATAATAATAATGTTAATAATTAAGATATTAATTATAATAAAGATAATAATAAAAAATAATAATAATAATAGTAATATGAGTAATGTTAATGATAGTAATAATAAATATAATAATAATAATAATCATTATAATAATAATAATAATAATAATAATAATAATGATGATAATAATAATAATCATTATAATAATAATAATAATATTAATAATAATAATATTAATAACAATAATATGACTACAATTATAATACTAGTATTAAGTAAGATAATAATAATAGTAATAATAATATCAGTTACAATTATAGTAACAATAATGATATTAAAAAACAATAATAATAATGGTAATAAAAACAAAAACAATAATTAAAATATTAATTGTAACTAATAATAACAATAATAATAATAATAATAATAATAATAATAATATTAATAATGAAAATGATAATGATGATTAACAAAAACAACAAAAATAACAATATTGATACGTCGACCACTACTATTACTCTTTATAAAAATAATAAAATAGTAATTATAATAATAGTATTGAAAATAATTAATAATAATAATATAAAAATAATATAATAATAATAATAATAATAATAATAATAATATATATGAGATAGGTATATATATATATATATATATATATATATATATATATATATATATATATATATATATATATATATATATATATATATATATATATATATATATATATATATATATATATATATATATATATGTGGGTGTTCTGAGGAGCCTTCAATATTTCTTCACACCACCCCAGTTGCTTGCTCTGTATAGGGGTGTTGTTCGCCCCTGTATGGAGTATGCGTCACACATCTGGGGTGGTTCCACACACACAGCTCTCCTGGAAAAGGTGGAGTCTAGAGCTTTTCGCCTTATCATTTCTCCTGCTCTCACTAATTCACTCCAATCTCTTTCTGCCCGTCGAAATGTTGCGTCACTCTCTCTATACTATCGCTATTACAATGGACACTGCTCTTCTGAACTCTCTCGTCGCATACCTCCTCCACTAAGAAGGGTTCGTGCGACTCGTCTTTCTACACAGTCTCATCCTTTCTCTGTCCAACTCTCTGACCCCAGACTTAACCGCTATGCTCAATCTTACATGTACTCTACTGGTAAAGTCTGGAACACACTTCCTTCATCTATTTTCCCAACTTCCTATGACTTAGGCACCTTTAAACGCCGTGTATCAGGTCATGTCTGCCTTTAATTTGACCATGTTTCCGACTTTCCTCCCAACTCTGGTGGAACATTGGTAGGCCTCTGGCCTTTACCCACCAGAGGAGAAATAATAATAATAAAAAAATATAATATATACATATATATATATATATATATATATATATATATATATATATATATATATATATATATATATATATATATATATATATATATATATATATATATATATATATATATATATATATATATATATATATATATATATATATATATATATATATATATATATATATATATATATATATATATATATATATATATATATATATATATATATATATATATATATATATATATATATATATATATATATATATATATATATATATATATATATATATATATATATATATATATATATATATATATATATATATATATATATTTAGATAAACATATAGACGGATAGATAGATAGTTTTTAAAGTTTCAATCAAACAATTACAAATTAATAATTTTACAATAATATAATTGTTATTAATGTCGAAATATACAACAATTTAATTAAATTAATACATTTTAATTTAGTAGGAAGTTCTAATTTATAGGTCAGTAAAACAATCCTATTAAAGGGAGAAACCATTCAGGTCATTTTCTTCACTATGACCTTATAAAATATCATAAGAGAATCTGCATTCATTTGTTTTTTGCCCTTTTTAATGAAGTTATGTTTTTTTAATATAGGTTGGAGCATTATTTTACGACAAAATTGCTAGATATAAGTAGCAATTCCTCAAAAATATTTAATCTAGGAAAGTCTCTCTCTCTCTTTATCTCTCTCTTTTTCTCTCTCTTTCTCTCTCTCTCTCTCTCTTTTTATCTCTCTCTTTATCTCTCTCTCTCTTTTATCTCTCTCTTTATCTCTCTTTATCTCTCTCTCTCTCTCTCTCTCTCTCTCTCTCTCTCTCTCTCTCTCTCTCTCTCTCTCTCTCTCTCTCTCTCTCTCTCTCTCATGACTAGAAATTCAAAATACAATGAGAATGATCAGTAATTTGTATATTTTTAAAATAAAAATCCGAGGAAAGAAAGTCAGAGTTTTTACCATTTTCAACATAGTTAAGTTACAAAGGTTCCGAGTTTTGCATAAATCATTTATTTTTAAAATTTTAATATTTTTATACGATTCACGATTTCTTACATTTTTACAATGATTAGAAAATAGATTACTAACCACCTTATTTTGAAATGTATTAACTCTATTGTATCTTTTTAGATGCAATCAAATATCTAACCCATAAAATACAGTAAAACAATACGCTGTAAGTGAAAGAAAAATAGACCTATCTGGCATCTTATATATTTAAATATTTTCAAATAATATAAATAATATCAACAAATTTAGATAATTTACCTAATACAAAATTCACATAGTCAATGTATACATTAATCCATCATTAATTTAATCTCTCGAATACTTACATTTAAATTTTTTTTTTTTAAAATAAAAAGTTAATATCTCACGGGCAATGCCCTATTCGTAGAGAGGAACTTTTCTAGATAGTATATACCTAGGATCCCAAGTGGGATCCAACCGGTGCCCTCAAGCATGTGAGTCAATTACTCTACCGTTTGAGCCACGGTAGACGGCAACTTCCAACTTCCAGTTCAATATCACCTAAATGCAGTATTAATGTTACAATGCTTTAACCGTGTAAATAGCATAACTTTCGCCTTAGCAACATTTATTACCAACTGATTAAAATTACAGCAATCTCAAACTTAATTAATAATAACTGTATAATTGAAATTAGGACTTCAAGAGAAGAAAAACTCATTATAATCTCTGTGTCATCTGATTAATATTTGGAATCTCAAGTAAGGAATATCATTAGTGTAAACCACAAAAAAAAAAAA
Source organism: Armadillidium nasatum (assembly GCA_009176605.1). Taxonomy (NCBI): domain Eukaryota; kingdom Metazoa; phylum Arthropoda; class Malacostraca; order Isopoda; family Armadillidiidae; genus Armadillidium; species Armadillidium nasatum. The sequence goes on from SEYY01000846.1 coordinate 40,380, forward strand.
AAAAAAAAAAAAAAAAAAAAAAAAAAAAAAAAAAAAAAAAAAAAAAAAAAAAAAAAAAAAAAAAAAAATAGAGGGCCCAAGAAGCTTCTCTGCATAACGAATCTCTTAAATTCATTATTACTTTTTTTAAGAGCTTTTGCCTCATCATTTGAAATGTACTGCATTCGATCTTCCATGTAAGATCTTCATAAAATAATGAGCAACCCCTCGTACACAAAATCTATACAATTTATAAAGAAATGTTCATGATTATAAGGTGAATACAGTTTTCTAAAGAAATCCTTTGTCACTGTCACTAGTTCTAATGTGTCATGCCCTTTGCAAAAACCAAAATTGATTCTGCGTAATTAAATTACAATCATAGGAAAAAATCATATATTATACTTAAAAATAATTTAAAAAAAAAAAATTATATTCATTACTTGAAGAAAAGAAATATGGCAGTAGTAATTTGCACTATCATATTTAAATCCAACTTTGAACATATTTAACTCTTGCTCACTTAAGCAATGTAGGATGAGTTTCATCCGTAATACATTGATTGAACACTTTACATAGCAAGGGCGAGATATATTTAATTGCAAGTTTTAACATCTTAGAATATCATACAAGTTGTTTTGATCATTCATATTTTTAATCACATTGTGGTTGTGTTAATAATAATAATAATAATAATAATAATAATAATAATAATAATAATAATAATAATAATAATGATAATATAATAATAATAATAAATAATAATAATAATAGGGACTCTGATAAAAATAAATAATAATAATAATAATAATAATAATAATAATAATAATAATAATAATAATAATAATAATAATAATAATAATAATAATAATATAATAATAATAATAATAATAATAATAATAATAATAATAATAATAATAATAATAATTATAATAATAATAATAATAATAATAATAATAATAATAATAATAATAATAATAATAATAATAATAATAATAATAATAATAATAATAATAATAATAATAATGTAATAGAAGTAATGATACAAGTCCAAAATAATGACAAACCAAATAGAAATAATCTTTCATCTATTCTTACCGAATTCTAAGAAAAAAAAAAAAAAAAAAATTTGTTTCATTATTCTGAAAATTCTCAAGTCAGAAATAAATAGAAGAAAAAAAAAAGCAATTGCTTAAAAGTAATTGACAAGGGCGGTTCTTTTTTTATTCTTTGTTTTCATAGTAAAAAAAACAAACACACACACACACACACGTACTCACATACATACAAATAAGAGGTCTCTTGGCTAAGTATAAACTGCATACACTCACACTCACGTATACACAAGATGCCTCAGCAAAAACCGGATACACAAAAACATATGCCCAAGAGAGTGCTTTTTTCTAAGTATTAAACCGCATACACATGCACAAGGGATCTGGATTAAGCATACACATTCTTACACATAAAAAAGGGCCCTTGACAGAAAATAAAGCACGCAGAAAAGTGGTGAGCACATCTCAAGAAATAAACCACATATACATACACTCGTGTAGGTGGTTGCAAAAATATTAAACGCAGAAGAATTTAAAAAAAAAAAAAAAAAAAAAAAAAATTCTCTGGAGATAATTTTCCTCTGAACACAAAATATAAATAAACAAATATACCAATAAATAATGCTCAACTAATATACTTAAAGAATATACAAACCGCATAACAGAAACTATTTTTTATGCTTTGTAACTATAATGTAATATTATATTTCTTTTCTTTTTAACAAAGAGATTCTCAAAACATTTTGCATCGACCTTGGATAAAAGGAAAGATAATTAATTACTGCAGATAATTCTACGAACATTTTCTTACGAAAATTTTCCTATGATCATTTTTCTAAGAACTTTTTTCTATGAACATTTTTTCTATTAAAAAATGAACATTTTTCAACTGAAAATTTTTCAACAAATATTTTTCTACTAACATTTTTCTATTTACATTTTTTTATGAACATTTTTCTAAGAACACTTTTCTATGAACAGTTTTTCTACAAAAAAGTTTTCAATCAACATTTTTCAACGGACATTTTTTCCAACAGAAACTTTTTAAACAAATATTTTTCTACTAACATTTGTCTGCGAATATTTT
>SEYY01000846.1:72500-76043 GCA_009176605.1 Armadillidium nasatum
ATTACAACGGAAAATGTACTTATGATCCATTCTGTAGGGTAACTCGTCCATTGACATAGGTTCGTAAGACAGGCAATTCTGCACAAGCATTCCTTATCCATATTCTCAATTCTTTTCCTGGCATGCCTTCAGTTGCTCTACATAGGCTTGCAAATCTTTGCCAATCAGAGAATATATATATATATATATATATATATATATATATATATATATATATATATATATATATATATATATATATATATATATATATATATATATATATATATATATATATATATATATATATATATATATATATATATATATATATATATATATATATATATATATATATATATATATATATATATATATATATATATATATATATAAAAAACACTAAAATATCGTGCTTATTTTACGTATAACATTAAAACCACCAAAATATAAAAGATCAGAGTTTCAGTCCTCATCTGGTCTAGTTTATTAAGGCAGACGATTAAAGACTTTTATCAAACTGGACCTGATGAGGTTCCTGAGTTATGGGACTGAAACGCTATTTCTTATTATGTTTTAGTGGTTTTAATGTTATATATAGAAATAAACACGATATTTTTAGTGTGTTTTAATATATATATATATATATATATATATATATATATATATATATATATATATATATATATATATATATATATATATATATATATATATATATATATATATATATATATATATATATATATATATATATATATTATATTATATATAATATATATATATATATATATATATATATATATATATATATATATTATATATATATATATATATATATATATATATATATATATATATATATATATATATATATATATATATATATATATATATATATATATATATATATATATATATATATATATATATATATATATATATATATAAATATATATATATTATATATATATATATATATATATATATATATATATATATATATATATATATATATATATATATATATATATATATATATATATATATATATATATATATATATATATATATATATATATATATATATATATATATATATATATATATATATATATATATATATATATATATATATATATATATATATATATATATATATATATATATATATTTTACAAAACGCCACCACTCACGGGCAGAGCCCTTTTCAAGGAGGGGGCACACACATAATGACAAACTCACACAAACACACACCTAACGCACAGCCCTCAGGTGGGCGCAGACGGAAGACTTGAAGAGTGGAAGATTAAATACAGTTGGAAAAATAGAAGATGGTAGAGAATTCCACAGAATAGAGGTGGCTGGAAAGAAGGAGGTACCACAACGGGCTAGCCTGGGATTTCCTACGTCCACACAAAATTGGTGCGAAAGCAGGGCACCCCTTCGTGCAACGAGGACGACGCAACGGTGGAGGAATGCGAGAGGCCAATTCCCTCGAGCACCTGCCATTGTAGTACCTGTAGAAAAGAGATAGCGCGCCAACGTCACGTCGCAGGGACAGAGGGTCAAGAGAGTTTGAAAGCAGGGGACAGTTTATTAATCTCATAGCTTTTGACTCAACCCTATCCAGAAGAGAGGAGGAGCCAGAGCCCCCCCAAATGTGAGAACAGTACTCCATACAAGGGCGAATAAGACCCTTATATATCTGGAGTAACTGCTCAGAAGAAAAAAATTCTCGCAACCTGAACAGAACTCCCAGCTTCTTAGAGGCAGCTTTAGCAACCATTGTGATATGTGGTTTCCAAGACAGTTTGTTGTTTATGTTTAGACCAAGAATGTTAATGTTATTTACAGGTGAGACGGGAGAGCCATCGAAGAGGATAGGAAAGTTAGGAGGTGTTTTTGAGAGGGAGATGTAAAGAAGTTGAGTTTTTAAAGAGTTAAATTTCACAAGGTTGCTATGTCCCCACCGGGAAATTCCATCCAGATCGGCAAGAATAGAATCGGAAAGATGAAGACGAGAAGCAAGTCTAGAAGCAAAAGAGGGAGCAGATTTGAAATGAGTAGAAGAATGTAGAGTTGAATCATCAGCATAAGAGTGAACAGAGTTAGAAGTGCAGTGGAGAAGATCGTTAATGAAAAGTAAGAATAAGGTTGGAGATAAAACAGAACCCTGAGGAACACCACAGTTGACAGAAAAGGAGGAAGAGGTCACTCCATCTACAACTGCCGAAATGGAACGATCTGAGAGAAAACTAGACAAGAGTAAGCAAAGAGAAGGAGGAAACCCAAAGGAAGGGAGCTTAGAGAGTAGCGACGCATGCCATACCCGGTCAAAAGCCTTGGATATGTCAAGCGCCACCACACAAGACTCCCCGAAATCCCTAAGGGCAGAAGACCATAGATCAGTGAGATAGGAAAGTATGTCATCAGTTGACCTCGAGCGACGAAAGCCATACTGGTGATCAGAGAGAAGAGAATGAGACTCCAAATGATCCAGGAAATGAGAGTTGAGGAGAGTTTCAAAAATTTTAGATAGAACACAAGTGAGAGCTATAGGTCGATAGTTAGAAGGGTCAGAACGGCTACCTTTTTTCGGGATCGGCTGAACAAACGCACGCTTCCAGCATTGAGGAAAAGTATTAGTATTAAGGCATAGAGAGTAGAGCTGAACGAGGACAGGGGCCAACTCGGAAGCACACTCCCTCAGAACACGAGGGGGAATGCCATCCGGGCCACTGGCCTTCCTGACGTTCATAGATTTCAGGATCCCATGCACCCGATCATGAGTAATTATAGGTAGAGCTATGGGACACCTGAGAGGAGAAGGAGTAGGAGGAGGGATGCCAGAATCGAGCAGGGTGGAATTAGATGAAAAAAGGAGGCCAAAGAGATTAGCCTTTTCAGAAGGAGTATTAGCTACAGAACCATCAGAGCGAATAGAGGAGGAAAGGCAGATTTACAGAAGTTGTTAGAGATATTTTTGACAAGAGTCCAGAAATTTTTATCCGTAGGAGAGCCATGGAGGTCAGCGCACTTCCTTTTAATGAAAGTACGCTTAGTCCGTCGAAGAACATCCCTGCAACGATTTCGAGCTGAATGAAAATTAGCAAGAGTGATACGAGAAGGAGAGGTTTTCCAATTCACAGTAAGCATTCTGTCTCTTCCGAAGGACAAGAGAACAATTGCCATTCGAATCAACGGATTTTAAGGAGAAAAACAATTAGTTGAAGATGGAATGAACCTACTCATCCCATCAAGGATCACGGCCCCTACCTTTTCAGCAGAGACAGAAGCGTCCCCCGAGACAAAGCAAGATTCACTCCAATGATAGTTAGCAAAGAAGCGGCGCATTGCCCCCCAATTAGCTCGATTGAAGTGACAGAAAGTGAGCTTAGTGCATGGTGGTGGAGCTGTTGGAGAGAAAACACTATAATTAAGAACTATATGCTGGTGAATTTATATCTAGAAGGAGTAGTGGTGAAGCATAAATCAAGTATGTTCAAGAACTGTTTAGGACAATCTGGAATGTGTGCGTGGGTTCCCTAATCAACTACTCCA
>SEYY01000846.1:81143-83643 GCA_009176605.1 Armadillidium nasatum
ACTGAGCCTAAAGGTAAACTCATTGCCATACTTCCAATCAGACGATACTGAAGCTTAAGAACAATGAATTAATTGATCGAAAATAATAATTAATTGGAAAAATTAATATTATTATAATTATTATTATTATTATTATTATTATTATTATTATTATCATTATTATTATCATTATTATTATTATTATTAATATTATTATTATCAACGATGTCCAGAATAATTTTTAGAAAATGAAATGGAAAGAGAAATTAATTGATAAGTTCAAAGGATGAGATTTAGAAACGAAATTCAGAAGAATTGTTCAACCTTTGCATGGATGAGGTCTTGAAGGAAGAAAATTATATTGGAGAAAATTGATTATGTGAGGAGCATGAGTTGCAAAATTTCCTATCAAAAATGATTTAGGAATTTCGATAAGAAATTTAACCATTTTAAAATATATGCTTTCCCACAAGTTTAAAATTGATTAAGTGGAGGTAATATATATAGAAAAATAAGGTAAATAAGTAATTTTTTTTGTGTAAAATTTGATAGTTAAACATTTTCTATTGAATTCTATTTTTTCAATGCATTTATTTGAGTAAGTATATAAAATTCCAAAGAACAACAGTTTTTTTTCTTTTAAAATGTTCGTTTTCTTTTCTTGGGTGCATGAAGAGTGGCAGAGAACTAAAATACAGATCTTTATATAAGTATATATTATTAATTAAATAGATAAATATAGTAAAAAGAATATTAAAATGAAAAGATTGTCCATCAATATTATAAAACAACTTCCTATTTACTTTACATAAACTCTCTCCAATGATTTAATCTCAGCAAATGAGATTCTATATTTAAAATTTCCATTAATGGGAAGATTTGACTGCGAATTCAAAAGTTAAATTGAGGAATTTCAATACAAAATTACCTCAATTTAAATGCAAATTGATATTTAGGAATGATAGCAAAATCGGAAAGATTTTCTCTTATAAAGAAAAAAATTTCCAATTAATTTATGTTCGTCAGTTGTTTACAAATGCTGTAGCTTTAAAGTCACTTATTTGGGAAAGAATATTCGCTTTTGGGAAAGACTATTCACATTTTTCAGAACTTTGGATCATTTCCCTTATTCGGCAGTAAAATCTCATCCTCTTCAAAGTGATCAAATACAAGATACAGATTATGAATTTTATAATTTTTGACCACAAGGAGAAGCTCAATCTCCAAATATCGATTTTCAAAATTTTTATACTAAACCAGATTAAAATTAAACCACCAGTTCGGACAGGATTCTACTCTTGAAGAGAATTTTTTTTATTTTAATGCTCTTCTCTCTCTTATATATATATATATATATATATATATATATATATATATATATATATATATATATATATATATATATATATATATATATTTGTTTACCATACCTTTTCTAGGAGTGGAAAAGAAATATAAAATAAAAGAAAACCTACCAAGTCCATGCAGCCTAATTAAGTCACAGGTGAATGTAGACGAAAGCTTTAAGGAGAGGAAGATTAAATCCTGCAGGAAAAACGATGATGGCACAAACAGTTCCAGGGAACAGAAATGACTAGAAAGAAGGAGTCATCACAACGAGTCTGGGGTTTGCCATATTCAAGCAAAATTAATGAAAAAACAAGTCACCTCTTGTGTTACGAGGACAATTCTATAATGGTTGAATGAGAGAAATCAATTACCTCTAGCACCAGTCGTTGAAGAACCTATAAAATCTTGATAGTGCGCCATTATCCCATTGCAGAGACAAAGAGTCAAGTGTGTTTGAAAGTAGCAACCTTAGACTCAAAGATATCCAAAAGAAGGGTGGAACTGGAACCCCTTCAAATGTGAGAACAGTATTCCATACAAGGGCGAATAAGACCGCAATATAATTGGAGTAATCTTTGTTAGTACTCTCGGCTTATTTGAGGACGCCTTAGCAACTCTTATGATATAAGGTTCCAAAGACAGTTTACTGTTTATATTCAAACCAAAAATGTTTATGTTACTTACAGATGAGACTGGAGAGTCGTCGAAGGAAATTGGAAGTTTAGGAAGTTGTTTTGAAAGTGAGATGTAAAGAAGTTGAATTTTTAAAGTGTTGAATTTCACAAGGTCGAGGCGACCCTACCTGCAAATCCCATCCAGATTGCAAGAATAGAATCAGAAAGCTGAAGACTTTAAGTAATTCTAGAAGCAAAAGAGAAAGATGTGATATATATATATATATATATATATATATATATATATATATATATATATATATATATATATATATATATATATATATATATATATATATATATATATATATATATATATATATATATATATATATATATATATATATATATATATATATATATATACAGTATTTCTTTTCATCGAGCACATTTATACACAATATATTATTTAAATAACTACATCTTTTATACAATGCCTTAAAATAGACATAAACTTACGTCATAAAATGGGGTTTTCATGTTGGTTTTTCAAACAT
>SEYY01000846.1:106143-113643 GCA_009176605.1 Armadillidium nasatum
TCCGCGACCTTTCTCTGGATCTCCTTCCATCCGGCTTCCAATCCCATCTTCTGCTCGCCAACCTGACTTCCGGCATCCTCTCCAAATGTCCCCACCATCATAATCTTGCTGCATCCATCCTTCCTATCAGAGGTATTACTCCAACCTCTTGTCTTACTCGTTCGTTCCTTATCCTACCCCTCTTGGTCTTTCCAATCATTGCTCTTAGGATCCTCATTTTTGTTGTTTGTATTCTACTTTCTGTCTCCTGGTAGTACTCCATACAACAGTATAGGTGTCAACACTCTTTCATAAATAATTCTTTTAACCTTTAATCCCATATATTGATCTTTCAGCAAAGGGTACACAGCCCCCCACCGCTCTCCCCAATTCCGTTATCCTGCGTGCAATCTCTGCATCACCCACCCAATCCTCTGTATACTTAAATCTTCCAGATACTTAAATTCCTTCACCTTCTTCAAGGTTACCCCATCTACCACAAACTCCCATCTCTCCTCCTCTCTGCCTACAATCATCACTTCAGTTTTCTTCGTGTTCATTTGTAATTCTCTCCCTCTAAGTTTCTACGCAGTACTACTTACATTTCTTTCTATTCCCACTCTACTTTCACACCACACCTCCAAATCATCTGCATATGCCATAATGTCTTCCTTCCATTTCCTCCTTAACCTCACCAATGACCTTATCAATGTAGGCTATGAACACTCACTTCCCTCTTTTACTCCTCTCTCTTCTTCGAACCATCTTTCATTTTTATATCCTTTTTTACTTTACACTTTGCCACTTTAAACATGCTCCTCAATGCATGGCATAATTCCTTGCTCACTCCATAATTTCCTTCTAGGACCTCCCACAGTCTCTTCCTAGGCACCGTATCAAATGCTTTCCTTAGATCTATAAATACTACGTAGGTTCTTCTATTTATATTATTATTATTATTATTATTATTATTATTATTATTATTATTATTATTATTATTATTATTATTATTATTATTATTATTATTATTATTATTATTATTATTATTTATTATATATTATTATTATTATTATTATAATAATTATTATTATTATTATTATTATTATTATTATTATTATTATTATTTAAAAAAGCTCCAACAATATATTTCCAATTTGAAATTTACATTTAGGCATAAAATTTTGAATAATGTGTCACTTCACATATTTCGGAATTTTCACTTTTTTCTCTTTTTGATAAAAAAAAATAAAAAAATAATAAAAATAAATAGATTGATAAAAAAAAAATAAATAAATGAAAAATTTTAAATTTTGAAATGTGACACGACTCAAATTTTTTATCTAAATAGAAAATATTATTAATAATTATATATTATTATTATTATTATTATTATTATTATTATTATTGTTATGATTGCTATTATTATTATTATTATTATTATTATTATTATTATTATTATTATTATTATTATTATTATATATTATTATAATCATTATTATTATGATTTTTGTTATTATTAATATTATTTTTTATTATAAATAATTATCATTATTATTTTTGTCATTATCAAATAATAATAATAATAAAATAATAATAATAATAATAATAATAATAATAATAATAATAATAATAATAATAATAATAATAATAATAATAATAATAATAATAATAATAATAATAATAATAATAATAATAATAAAATAATAATAATATTTATTATTATTGTTTTTATAATTATTATTATTATAGGAAATTTTTGAAATTGCATTGTAGAAAAATTTATTATTTTTGTAAAGATAAATTGCGTCTGCAAAAACTTTTATTTAAGAAAGAATAAAAACTCAAATTCAAAACTGCTTTATAAAGATCCCTTGAAGTTCATTTGTAAATCTGCATTTGAAGCTTATTTTAAAAGCTGAGTTTGAAGCTAATTTAAAGCTTTTATTTAATTTTTTTTTTATTTTTTATTTATTTTTTTAATTTTTTTAATTTTTTTAATTTTTTTTAAAAAAAATCGAAACTAATTTCGAGTTTGGTTTCTAAACTTAATTAATAAAATCGATTTTGAAACTTATTTTTTACAAAATTATTGCAAAAATCCTGATTTCAAAACTAATATTTCCAAAGCTAATTTTCGAGCAGATTTACGTCCTGTATAATTCTGAATGGAGAAATTTCACCTCTCCCCTCATATGTATTTCTTTTTCCCCTCAAATTTGATGGTTTTCGTCCTCTCAGTAATTACAATAATTGAACAAGTTTAATTATCAAGTTTTCAAGTTTTTTTCATTTTCAAGTTTTGTTTGGGCATGTGTTGTACATGCTATAAAGTATATATATATATATATATATATATATATATATATATATATATATATATATATATATATATATATATAATAATAATAGATAGATAATAATAATAATAATAATAATAATATATAATAATAATAATAAGAAATTTCTTTGAAAAAATATTTAGTACTTAGTAAAAATAATCTTTAAAAACTTATTTAAAAAAACAGTCTATATCCAGAGTTTATCATTCATTTCTGCAATAAAAATGAAAAAAAACTTATGGAAGAAAAGCACGAAACAGTTTCGAATTAATGATTATCTAACAATCCAAACATGTTGCCCAAAAATGGAAACTTCTTAAAAATTTTATTTGTCAGAAAGTCCAAACAAATCGACCCTGATTTGGTGTTAAAATTAACTATTATGTAATTGAAAATTCTCTCAGTTTCTTAACTTGGTGATTTAAAACAGGTTTTAAGAGGGAAAGGTGTTTTATATTGAAATTATGATTATTTTATTCTCTATGAATATATAAAGCGAAGTTTCTATCACCTGTTCTCAAACTATAACGATATTGGTGCATTCTTCTTTTGATATCACTATTCCTCCAGTGCATATAGAATTACAGTGAGTATATAGGATGATGTGTACTCTTTTCTTTTCTATTGAAACATTTGGATTTTCAGGTCTTAAGAATTTTCAAGGTGCAGAAAACTGTGGGAGTCAAATTAATATATTTATATTTAAATGAATTTTAACACTAACTAAAGCTTGTTCAGGCAGCACCAAAGTGTTAATAAAGCTGAAAACCTTGCCTGGGTCCGGAGAGTTTATTTTTTTTACTAGTAATTTTTTGCGTTCTTTTTAATAAAAATTTGATGGTAATACAGATCTCTAAAAATCTTTTCAATAAATATATTATTTTCTTTGAGAAAAAAAGCAAACATTTGAAAAATGAAATCGAAGGAATTTGTATCCTTTATTTTATTTATTTATTTTTTTATTTCTGATTTGAAATCAAAGCCTTATTTAATTTAACTTCCTTTTTTTTAGTTCATTTTTTAAAATTTATTTACTTATTTTTTCCATTTTATTTCTCCATTTATTTATTTTTTTTTCATACAAATAAAAAAAGAGGGAAAAATCATAGGAAAAGGAATGTGACGAATAAATTGATCATAAATCAAATGATTCCAATTTTTATTTCTTATTTTCACTTTTTCTTACTTTGATCATTTTGATGTTCCGTACATAATTTAGTGTCTCACGCCTTTATGTCTCCATTTCTCTACCTATCTATTTATGTATGTATGTATGTATGTATGTATGTATGTATGTATGTATGTATGTATGTATGTATGTATGTATGTATGTATGTATGTATGTATGTATGTATGTATGTATGTATGTATGTATGTATGTATGTATGTATGTATGTATGTATGTATGTATGTATGTATGTATGTATGTATGTATGTATGTATGTATGTATGTATGTATATATATGTTTCAGCTGATCACGAGAAGAGTAAAACGTATCACAATAATGCTTGTGAATTTGAAGTGCTTTCTAACTTATAAAAGTTGTACTAAACTAGTATTTTGAGTAATTGATTTTTCTGCTTAGACTTAAAAGTAGCTGAAATTAATAATCCTTTATGTTATACGACAACAGCTTAGTTCGATTGTATTGATTCTATTGTAACAAACTTGTGGGGAGTTTTATTTTTGCCTGTAATATTAAAGAGGCGAAACAAAGGATTGCATTTGCTCATAAGGAATAAAGTAGATATAATTGACAAATTTAAATTGTCTCAACAAAAAAGGTAAAATTTTATTAAAAATTCTTTGTAGAATCGTTTAAATCTTTGACTGTCTAAATTTTGATGAAGTGGAGGAAGGCTTGATTTGTTTAATTAATAAAAGCTCGAGGCTTAGATCAAGAGGTTACTCGAGTTAAAAGTTTGCGTGTTTCAAATAAAAATGTATCATCAGATTTAACGTGTTTTAAAGAAGCTTTGCGTGACATTGGGGAAGAAATGAGAGAAATTAGAAACAATGAAAATACTCGAAAAAAAAAATACTGTATCTGATTATACGAATGCTTTTGATGGGAAAAGTAAATATTTTACTTTTCAGTTTTACCTTTTACACTTTTAACTTCCCAAGTACTTTCCCAAATGGAGGGAAAAATGGGAAATAACCTTACGAATTTGAAAATGAACAAGAAGTTCGTTTTTTAGAAATGGGTAGAAATTGTATCTGATTTCTTGCCAAATAAAGAATTCCAGAGAATAGGCGTTTTATTCAAATTTGAGAAAGGAAATAAAAGAGGAAAACGTAAACAATGATACGATAGACAAAAAGGATATATAAGAAATAAAATTTCAAATTCAAATTTAAATGAAGATTGTAAAAATGACGATTTTTTTTTTTAAAGTTAGGAATTGTAAGAAAAAAACAGAGTAATATTTCGAAGTAAGTTCTCGGATTTGGCAGATAATTTTAAGTGTGCAAAATCTTATGTAAATTTATGTATTGGGAGATGTGATTCCAATATTTGTGGAGATAATATTATGGATGACATTAAAAAGAACATATATGAAGGATATTGTTTTCTAATAAAAACAATGGAGCAAATAGATGAGGAACAGAAATTTTAAGATTATTCTTATAGTATTGTAATTCGTTTAAAAATAATTTAGAAATAATTAAAATTTTAATAGAAAAGCTTGATATTTTATTATTACAAGAACTTCAGCTATTAAAAGAGGGTTTATACTTGGTGAAAAATTTTGTCAGATTAGCGGGATTGTATTTTATTTGTAGAATGAGACTCTTAAGGATGGATTAGGTGAAGGTAGAACCAAAAAAATGAGTAAGTGTACTATGGTATAAAGAAATTTTAAGATTTTATTGCTATAACACCCCCTCCTTGAATAGGGTTCTACCCGTGAGTGGTTTTGATGCGTAAGGAAAAAAAAATATCGAACCATTTTATCATAGTGATACTATTACTGCAGTATATTACGCTAAATTTTTTATGAAAAGAAAATTCTTTTTCTAAATATATAATATATTATATATATATACTATATATAATAATATATATATATATATATATATATATATATATATATATATATATATATATATATATATATATATATATATATATATATATATATATATATATATATATATATATATATAATATATATTATATATTATATATATATATATATATATATATATTATATATATATATATATATATATATATATATATATATATATATATATAATATATATAATATATATAAATATATAATATAATATATATATATATATATATATATATATATATATATATATATATATATATATATATATATTATATATATATATATAATATTATATATATATATATATACATATATATATATATATATATATATATATATATATATATATATATATATATATATATATATATATATATATATATATATTATATATATATATATATATAATATATATTATATATATATATATATATATATATATATATATATATATATATATAAGAAGCCTCTTATAAAGAGATATAAGGAGTCAACAATAGAGTTTATATTTGAACTATCAAAAATTGGGGAAATTTTTAACGAAACTAATCATAACTCAAAAATAATAATGAATGATTTTAATTCCAATTTTCATGGATTCGTGATTCATGATTCGTGATTCATAATTCATGATTAATGATTCATTCGATTCATGATTAATGATTCATGATTAGTGGTTCGTGATTCATTCGTGATTCGTGATTCGATTCATGATTCGTGATTGATATTAAATAATTTCATTGTAAAATTTATATAAGTATAGAAAGATAATATTTCTGTCTGATAATTTTTTTACTTTCCTTTTCACCTTGGCATAGTGCTATATCATAACTGGATCATACAATTTGTTCTAAATGATTTGGAGGCTTATATTTCAAATATTTCTATCTTATATGAGTTATTAATCGTTTTTCCAATATCTTGTGTATTAAACTTGAATTTAAAAACTGTTACCAAACGTATGAATCTAAAAATTCTAAATTTGTATATATAGGAACAAGTTTTTGGTAAATGATATTAATGAATATAAAAGAGATATTAAATTTTTATTTGCAATTCAAATGAATTTGTGAATCATGGTCTGTTTTGTAATAATTACATCTGTAAAAGATTTGAGGTATTTATTAGGTTTAGTTTGTTTATATATATAATATGCATCATATCTCTAGCTAAAATTTTACTGTAGAAAATTTTTAAAAAAAAAGTAAAGAAATACATTTCTGGTTGGAATGATTCGATAAGTCAATTTCTTAGATGCTAAGGACAAATTTATTAACTGAAAGGTAAATGAAAAAGAAAAAAAGAATGAATTAGAATAGATGATATGTGTAGAAAAAGACTAAAATTAAAATCCGAATTAAAGAAAAGCTGAGTTAGTAAAAATGAATTTATGAACAAGAAGTTAATAACTAGTTTTAAAAATAAAAAAGTGAAGAATTTTTGGCAACAAATTTTCAAAAACAACAAAGCTGAATTATGCAACAGCTTTTGAAAAATGAAATTGATGACAAGAAAATTGCTGAACAATTCTCTGATTAATGTAAGAAAATACTTGACGATGAATTTTGTATATCTGACGAAAGGGTATTTTGGCCAGAGCTCTTTAACATGCTCAATGCAAAGGAAACCGTAATTAAATACAATTATGAAACCATCACCGTAAGCAGTTGAAGTCCATTTATATCATGTTAAGTTTGGAATGGAAGAACTCGATAGAATAATAGCTTGATTTTTAAAAGCGATGCATAACTACGTTCCTACTATAATGTTAAGAGGAACAATTTTATCAATATGGAGACTGGAATTAAAGGCCTGTTATGATTTTTTCAATATTTTTAATGATACTTGAGTGTGTGGTATTGGATAGAATTGAGGATTATAGGACCCTCAGAGACAGACAATATGGTTTCAGAGCCCAGAATTTTATAGTAACTGCGGGTTTTAAGCCAAAAGAAACAGTTTCACAATGCAAGATTTTTGGATTTGGCTAAAGCTTTTGATAAAGTGAATAATAATATTCTGTTCAAGAAGTTGAGTGATGTTAATATTCCCAACGGTCTTTTTAATCTCACAGTTGGTATGTATAATAATTATTATTG
>SEYY01000846.1:118643-124011 GCA_009176605.1 Armadillidium nasatum
TATATATATATATATATATATATATATATATTATATATATATATATATATATATATATATATATATATATATATATATATATATATATATATATATATATATATATATATATATATATATATATATATATATATATATATATATATATATATATATATATATATATATATTAATAGGCTAAAATTCTACAGCCACCAACGAGGGTCAAATTAACATCCTTTTACGTAATAACATAATATCAACTTTACATTGCAAAAATTGTCCTAACGAATCGTTGGGACAAATGGCAAAAATATCATAACAAATTTATTCAGTTATTTTCTTATAAGAAAATAAATCGGTGAAGCGACTTTATTATACTTAACATGTCTTTTCTCTACTGAAAATTTTACTGTGACATTTTTTGCCACTTGTTCCCAACGATTCGTTAGGACAATTTCTACAATCTTAGTTAACGTGCTGTTCCCTCAAAGGCTAATCGAAACACCAGATTATTTATTTCAAAAGCTAATAAAAAACCGAGGGAAATATATTTGAAAACTTTAAATTTCATTAAAAGAAAGTCTCATTAAAACTTCGTTCTGATTTACATTTAAAATGGGAATGAAAAAGACATTCCTTGAGTATCTCATAAATTAAAACTTTTTCTTTGATATGTATATATATATATATATATATATATATATATATATATATATATATATATATATATATATATATATATATATATATATATATATATATATATATATATATATATATATATATATATATATATATATGTCATTGTTGATAATACTTTTATGATACGTCTAAACAAACACACTCACATACACACACACACACACACACACACACACACACACACACAACACACATATATATATATATATATATATATATATATATATATATATATATATATATATATATATATATATATATATATATATATATATATATATATATATATATATATATATATATGTGTGTGTGTGTGTGTGTGTGTGTATGTGTGAGTGTGTTTGTTTAGACGTATCATAAAAGTATTATCAACAATGACATAAAATAAAGCTTACCATAAATATTCGCTTTGGATTAAATATAAAAGTTGTAATGGACGATATTATCTTCTTTTTCCTTTATGCTTTTACGACCAAGACCGTTTCAAAGAGTTTGCCAGAGCCTCGAAGGAACAATTTGACGTGGAAGGAAATTGCCATCGCAGCGGACCATTTTCTCGCTCGCTTCGATTGCTTCACGATTTACTAACACGCAATTGAAGAACTGACATTTTTTCGTATTTGCAGCTACGAACATTATATGTGTAGTTAAAAGAAACAGTGGCTAAGAGAATAGACAGAGGGATACAGGGTTTGTCGAAAAGTAATTTAAAATTACACGCATATTTTTTTTTCAAATTGGAAAGAGTAATAAAGGGTAGAGTCATCGGCATAGGAGTGGATAGGAGATGAAGTAATAGAGAGAAGATCATTAATGAAAAGTAGAATAAGCGTTGGGGATAGGACAGACCTTTGAGGAACAACACAATTAATAGATTTATTGTATGAAAGATGACTGTCTATAACAGCTGCTATAGAACGACCAGAAAAGGAATCAGAGAGAGAGAGAGAGAGAGAGAGAGAGAGAGAGAGAGAGAGAGAGAGAGAGAGAGAGAGAGAGAGAAGAGAGAGAGAGAGAGAGAGAGAGAGAGAGAGAGAGAGAGAGAGAGAGAGAGAGAGATTCCGAAAGAGGGAGGTTTTGAAATCAAAGCTTTGTGCCAGATTCTATCGAAAGGTTTTGATATGTCAAGCCCGACAGCAAAAGATTCACCGAAATGCCTGAAAGAGCGGATGACCGAGAATAAGAGAGAAGGGAAAGAAGATCACCAATACAGCGTTTCTTACGAAAGAGATAAGAAAAAGATAAGATTATATACGAAAGAAATAAGATTAGAAGAATTGAGATATTTCCAAATCTTCATGTTATGGATAGATTCAAAAACTTTAGAAAGAACGAATGTTAAAGAAATTGGACACAGTAGTTAGAAGGTTAAGATGAGTCATCCTTTTTCGGCACAAGCTGAATGAGCGCACGTTTCCAGAAAGAAGGGAATGTTTGAAGTAGAAAGACATAGACCAAATAGTTTAAAAAAGGTAGGGTGCATACTCGGAAGCACAAGTTTTGAGAACCGCAGGAGGGATACCGTCAGGACCGTACGCCTTCTTAGTTTTTAGCTCAGAAAGAAGCAGAAATGACATCTTTAGAACTCTCTCTTCCAAAGTTATTTTTTTAAAAAGGAAATAATTAAGTTAAGGAGGGAAAATGGTTGCTAGAAACATTATTTAAGACCATAAACAGGGTAATTACAGAATATTTGAAAACAATTGAATAAATGTAAATTGAAAGCTCTTTATAAATGGCTTTATACTATATATATATATATATATATATATATATATATATATATATATATATATATATATATATATATATATATATATATATATATATATATATATATATATATATACAGGTATATAAGTGAAAGTAGTTTTTATTCTTATTTTGGGAAAATTTTTACATTTCAATCGAGTATAACAAAAATTGAGTATAGCAAAAATTAAGTATAAAGAAAAATATATTTGGAATATAATAATAATAATAATAATAATAATAATAATAATAATAATAATAATAATAATAATAATAATAATAATAATAATAATAATAATAATAATATTAATAATAATAATAATATCGTTAATATTAATAAATAATAAAAATAATAATAAAACAATAATTCTAAATATATTAATAGTAATAAATAATAATAATAACAATAATAATTATTATTTATCTTATAATAATATATAATAATAACAATAATACTGTAAGTAATAATTAAAATAAATAATAATAATAATAATAATAATTATAATAATAATAATAATAAGAATAAGAATAATGATAATTATTATTATTATCATCATAATCCTTGTCAACACTTCTTTAAATCGTATTTTTCTCTATAAATATTCTTTCAATGATTTATTGATCAAACCTTGTCATATACTTAAGTATTGAAAGTTGAATAAGAGTTATTTGGTAAAATATTTTCCTCTTTACTGAGGCATTGGTCTGAATATTGATGAGCTCCTACTCTGAAGGCGTAGGTTTGAAGAGAGGAGAGCCAATTTGTTATTTAATAAAGTCTGCAACAAATATAGAAGAGCCTGCAAGGTGTTATCTAATGCAGAGTGTGAGGGGAAAAGAGTGAGAGAAACAAAGGAAATAGTAATATAAATCATATATTCATGACATGTACATATGATAGATAGATATATATATATATATATATATATATATATATATATATATATATATATATATATATATATATATATATATATATATATATATATATATATATATATATATATATATATACATGAAGATTTAAATAAGAATTATAGACAATAGATAAATAGGTAGATAAATAGCTTTTTAGACAGACAGACAGAAAGATAGGCAGATGCAAGGATGGATGGATAGATAGATAAATAGATAGACAGATAAATAGATAGATAGGAAGAGAGAGAGAGAGAGAGAGAGAGAGAGAGAGAGAGAGAGAGAGAGAGAGAGAGAGAGAGAGAGAGAGAAGAGAGAGAAGAGAGAAAAAAAAAAAAAAAAATAAAAAAAAAAAAAAAAAAAAAAAAAAAAAAGAACAATAATAATAATATTGATAATAATAATAATAATAATAATAATAATAATAATAATAATAATAATAATAATAATAATAATAATAATAATAATAATAATAATAAGAATAATGATAATAATATATTAATAATAATATTAGTGGTAAATAATCTAAATATAAAAATAATTTATTATTATTATTATTATTATTATTATTATTATTATTATTATTATTATTATTATTATTATTATTATTATTATTATTATTTTTATTATTATTATTATTATCATTATTATTATTAAAATTATGATTATTATAATTGTAGATCAATTTTACTTACCACAACTTTAATTACAACTCGGTAAGTAGAATGAGGTAACGTAAATTATTCATGCGTAGGAGTATATATATATATATATATATATATATATATATATATATATATATATATATATATATATATATATATATATATATATATATATATATATATATATATATATATATTATTTCATCTCAGGTGGTCAATGCCAAAGACCCACTAAAATTTCCACCAGAGTTTGGAAGGAACTCGGAAACCTGGTCAAATTAAAGACACGGCGTTTAAAGGTATGTAAGTCATAGGAAATTGGGAAAATAGATGAGAGGAGTGTGTTCCAGACTTTGCCAATAGAGTACATGCAAGATTGAGCATAGCTGTTAGGTCTGGGATCAGAGAGTTGGACACAGAGAAAGGATGATACTGTGAAGAAAGACGTGTCGCACGAGCTCTTTTCCGAAAGTTTGCGATAAAGAGTTCAAGAGAACAGTGTCCGTTGTAATAGCGATTGCAAAGAGAAAGTGACGCAACAATTCGACGGGCAGAAAAAGATTGGTGAAAATTAGTGAGAGTAGGGGAGTTGATAAGACAAAAAACCTTTTACTCTAACTTTACAAAGAGAGCTTTATGAGTGAAATCACCATAGATGTGTAAGTCTTACTCCATACAGGGAAGAACAACACCCCTATAAAGAGGAAGCAACTAGGGTAGAGTTAAGAAGTTCAGAAGACGCCCTAGAACACCCAACCTCTTAGAAGCTTGTTTAGAAAAAGTAATGTGATCTTTCCAAGAAAGATCACGAGAAAAAGAAACACCAAGAACATGAAGGAGAGAAAAAGGTTTGAGTAGTATGTTTTCGAAGAAAATATCTTAGTTGTGTAGAAGAGTGTGTTGTTGAGAAATAGAGGAATTGAGTTTTTGAGGGATTGAAAACGACCATTTTTTCTCTGCTCCAATTTGAAATGCGAGATAGATCAGAGATTAGTTGCTCCAAGGCTGCCTTCCTTGCGTCTATTAACTGTTGTTGTGAGGGGCGCCTTTCAAACTGAAAATAATAAGGAATGCTGGAGTCATCGGCATTTGAGTGGATAGGAGATGAAGTAATAGAGAGAAGATCATTAATGAAAAACAGAAAAAGTGTTGGGGATAGGACAGATCCTTGAGGAACACCATTATTAATAGATTTACAGGATGAACGGTGGCCGTATGTATATAACAGTTGCTATAGAACGATCAGAAAGGAAATCAGGGAAAACTCCACAGAGAGAGGGATAGATTCCGAAAGAGGGAAGTTTGGTAATCAAAGCGCATGTGCCATACTCTATCGAAGGCTTTAGATATGT
>SEYY01000847.1:2500-10000 GCA_009176605.1 Armadillidium nasatum
ATATAATATATTATCAATGAATCAATGATTTTGAGAAAATAAATAAGTAGGAAAAAGACTAAAGTAGAAGCAGTTAAGAGGAAATTAAGTATTCAAAATTAAAGAAAAAACCATGGTTGGTATATTGATATTTCTCAATATTGTCGAGGAGGAGAAATCTCAAACATGTAATAAATGACTAATTTGGTGGAAAATAATTAAAGGAGATCAACTTAAATTGTTCGCCAGGTTTTCCGTTTATAATAGAATGGAATTTTAAGTTGATATTTTTTAAGCACATTAGAGTAAACAAGATTTTCAATCATCTATCCTCTCCAATATTTAATATACAACTTTTTTTTTTTAAAGCTTTCTCTTGCTTAAAGCTGATAGCCATACCAAAGAGATTTTACTGAGCTAATAACAGGGTAGTTGGCTGATAATTAATCATTATTATATATTCAAAACATGTCTTTTAAGCATCGGTAATAGTAAACTAGTCGTTGATTTGAAGTCAGTTTTAAAAGGAGCACAGCAACTCTTAAATCTTTTCTTGAAAACAAACATTTTACAGGAATCATCTTTTCGATCTACTCCAGAGACTACTCTTAAAAAAGAAAGAAAGAAGAGAAATAAAAAGAAGAAAATATACTACCTTTGATCTTTTCATCGATGTCTTTAAAAGTTGGTTTCGGTAATTTAAGTACAAGATCATGACTAACTTTCCAATTCTCTTGATATGACTTCATTTCTTCTTCTGTAAGAATCGTTTTCTGAACCTTTTCAGATTCCTTTACATACATATGAAAAAAAAGAAAAAAAAAAGTTTATTGTAACCAAAATATAATTGTTCATACTTCATTTTCAAAGACTCTTGCAAAAGCTTCTGTGAAAATCTTCTTAAAATTACCTTCGAATCAAGAAAGGATTCTAAACATGTAGACAATTCTTTTCTTTTGACTCCTTTTGATTTTTTTTTTTTCATTTCTTTCATAATCTCTAACTTGCATCTTCAGCTTCAAACATGTGGGTTCGATATCTAAAACACAATAAACAAAAAAAAAAAAAAAAAATATATATATATATATATATATATATATATATATATATATATATATATATATATATATATATATATATATATATATATATATATATATATATATATATATATATATATATATATATATATATATATATATATATATATATATATATATATATATATATTGAATTGCTGAATTCTTTTTTTTCTTTTTCAGAGCTGGTTGAAGAGAAGAGAGAGTGGCTATGGTAGTGGCTTTCTGAAACTTTTGACAGTATACATATGAATACATGCATATATGTGCTTATAGGGAGCTTGTTCAATTCATCACAACATTTTAATTTTTATGACAAATGATAGAAATCGAACAACAATATTGGCTTCAACTTAAAACTAAAAATTGGAAATCTATCTATATCTATATCCTCTATTTTCACCCTGTCAGTGGAACCAGCATCTTTCCCATCTGCTTGAAGAAGTTCTCCCAGAGCCCTCCAAAAGATCAAGTTCTTCGGATGCCGGTCCATGAGTCCTATCCAGACTCTTCAAGTAGGGTTTTCACCCTTTCAGTCGCATCGTTCTCAAACCAACGGGGTCTTCAAAATATTGTGCTTCTCCAAGCAATTTATTGTGAAGTCTAAAAAAGTTACAAATGCAAATAAAACAATTCTTTTGAGCTTTATAAAAAAAATACATCCTTTTAATAATTAAATAAATATTACTTAAAGTTAAATTGTTTTAAAATCGGAGATGCATTTTAATATGCTTTTAAATAAATCTTGGCCATGAAATTTTCTCAATTAAACCTCACATAACCTAAGTTAACCTAACCTAACTTAACCTAACCTACACCAAACGTAATCTACCGTAACGTAACTTAGCCTAATCAAACTTTATGTAATGTAAACTAACCTAACCAAACGTAGCATAAATTTACTTTTTATACACACAATAAAAGCACACTTTAAACTTTGCTTCCTATTCACTCAGTAAATAAACAAAATTTGAAATATATATTAAATCATTTGGAGCTTCACAATATAAATTTAAACAATAACTTGTCCGAATCCATAAATTCTTTTATAAAAATTAAATGTTGTGACGAAGTAAACTTGCACCTGTTATAGTATAGAATTTGTTTTATTTGTAAGATGCCAAGCCTTTAAAGCTAATTTGTAAAAATAAATTCAACTTGTTGATATTATATAATTATTTTGATAATAGATTAACGTAAAATTTTTTTTAATAAGAAGTAGGTAGCTAGCTAAACCTGTTGTTGCGGGCACATAGTATCGGAAGAGGTTTAAGTTGGTTATCAGCTTGCTATTAGCTATTTACTACAATCTGATAACAAATTATTAATAGAAGAATAATCAACAATAACATTGATAAAAGTAAACAAGATTTACGAAGTACAGGATTAAAAAGATATATATATTGCCACCCCAGTTGCTTGCTCTCTATAGGGGTGTTGTTCACCCTTGTATGGAGTATGTTTCACGCATCTGGGGTGGTTCTACTCATTCAACTCTCCTGGAGAAGGTGGAGTTTAGGGCTTTTCGTCTTAACTCTCTCCAGTCCTTACTAACTCTCTGCAATCTCTTTTTGCCGTCGAATTGTTCTGTCACTCTCTCAATACTATCGCTATTGCAACGGACACTGCTCTTCTAAACTCTCTCTTCGCATACCTTCTCCATGCGTGCGACACGCCTTTCTAAACAGTCTCATCTCATCCTTTCTCTGTCCAACCGTCTGACCCCAGATCTTAATCGCTATGGCTAATCTTAAATGTACTCTACTGGTAAAGTGTGGAACACACTCCCTTTATTTTTTCTCTCACCTTTCATTGACTTGCATACTTTCAAAAGCCGTGTATCTAGACATGTCGGCTTCCGTCGACCAGGATAGATTTTTCAAACTCCGGTGGAATTTGGTAGGGCTCCGGCCTATATATATATATATATATATATATATATATATATATATATATATATATATATATATATATATATATATATATATATATATATATATATATATATATATATATATATATATTATCTCAGAAACGCTACTTTTATTCCTATAATACTACTACTAATATAATAATATACTAAAATACTATAATAATAATAATAATAATAATAATAATAATAATGAAATTTAAAATGTGACAAGATGCAATATTTTGGTATCGATTATGATTTTGAATCAGTCTTTTTTGCCAATACTGATACTTGCTAAAAATTTTGATATACCAATATCCAATACCACAAAATTTGCCGATACTCTCCTATACTGATACTTGATTCTATCCCTAATATATATATATATATATATTATATATATATATATATAATATATATATATATATATATATATATATAATATATATATATATATATATATATATATATATATATATATATATATATATATATATTATATATATATAATTTGAAAATCTATATCGGTATATAAAAATTTTTGGTATATGAATATAAAGTATCGGTATCGGTAATCGGTATATTTTCATATATAAAAAATATACCTGTAAATTTTTAGTCATCGGTATCGGTAAAATTTGGGCTCCATCCCTAATATATATAATATATATATATATATATTATATATATATATATATATATATATATATATATATAAATATATATTATATATATATATATATATTGGTTACCTATCAGCTAGAGTCATTGATCATCCCAATGTCATAATTGATGCTTTGATGTACAAACCATACATTTCATTTCATTTATTAAATAGTATGTAATTAGATACAATAAAAATATAAATAGAAATTTGTACTTACCTATTAAAATTACGGTAAAAAACGCCATTTTTAATATATATATATATATATATATATATATATATATATATATATATATATATATATATATATATATATATATATATATATATATATATATATATATATATATATATATATATATACAATATGGCGAAACTTACCTTCAGGTATCATTCTTGGGCAGTTTTGATAGAAATATTTTGAAAGACGATCTCCGGCTGTTAAGGCCTTCAGGAGAGATTTTTTCTTATACTGACTCTGTTTGTAGCTCTGGAAAAAAGGAATACATAAATAGAATTATGCTCTGCTTTTACATAAAAAAACAAAAAAAAAAAATCATTTATGAGGTAGAGAGAGAACTTACGGTATTTTAACTTTTACATGTAAGAAAAATAATAATTAGTTTTTTTCATAAAAAAGAAATATTACAACCAAAATAACTAGAAGGAAAATATAGCTAAAATTTGTAAATAAATAATAAAAACATGGGAATATAAGCTCTTAATTTCAGGTGTGGTGAATGAGAAAAACACCGAAGAGAAAATGGAAATATTAAGATAAAGTAACAAAATAATAATTTGTTAGTAACAAAGTGTTAGAAGGGTGAAATATACTTTCTTTAGTTTGATTTTTCATTTTTATTTCCAGAGATAAATGTAAATATTTAAAGGACCATGGCTCCTGGACATAAATGTGTAAATCTTATTTTCTTACAAATTAAAGGGAAAGTTAAAGTTACAAAAAAATGTTTGATTTAATAATATAGCCTCAATTAGTATTATTTCTTTATTCGGAAGGAGATTGATTGCATGCTTTCTGCCAAACGTCCAATTTCTCCAGAGTTATTTGGTTGGGAATCAGTACAAGATTCATAGTTCTTCTAAAGCCTTTAGCATACTTATTCAATAAAAATAATAATAATAATAATAATTGTTACCGGCATTCTAGATTCATTTAATTTGTTCTTATTAAAAATGAAACAATAGGAACGACCGGAATCCTAATCAAGACTTTTCATATTTTCTTAAGTAGAACTACAAACTAAAATCGGAATCAAAATTTCCAAATGATGTCACTTACTAAATTATAACTCAAAAGACATAAAACGACTGATTTTAATTCATATTGAGTAATTTTTTAATATTACAAATAATATAATTATTAATACAACAAAAAAAAACATCAAATTCACAATGGTCATTAAATCTAATACTAAACATAAGTTCACACAAGATATTATTCTTTCATTTTTTCTTTAAATCAATATTTGGAAATGAACCAAAAATGTAAAACTAAAGAGGAATATTTGACTGAAAAATAGAAAAAAAAATTGAAAATCCAAATTACAAAACAAAACTGCTTAAAACAACATTCAATGGTAAAGTCACTTTCATTTCTTTCATATTCAAAGGGCGAGCTTTGATTCAAACATAAAATAAAGATAGAAAAGCTAAACAGCGACATAAAATGTGACTAGAGACCAGTAAAGTAATTCATTAAAGAAATATTCAAACTATGCCCTAACATCCATTTTAAATTATTTTGAATGGGAGTGATCAACCCTCCAATTGGTTCATTCCGTCTGAGCAAAAAGGGCAGAAGACAAGTATATTAAAATTAAACTCCTCCTCCCAAGAAAATTGTACAACTTGAGGAAATGAATGCCTAATATATATATATATATATATATATATATATATATATATATATATATATATATATATATATATATATATATATATATATATATATATATATATTATATATATATATATATATATATATATATATATAATAATATAATAATATAATAAATATAATTATATATATAATATAATATATATATATATATATATATATATATATATATATATATATATATATATATATATATATATATATATATATATATATATATATATATATATATATATATACGAAACGTAAATGGCTAATATACCTTTATAACACCATAATAATATTTACTTTATCAAAAAACCCTATTATCTACCTATGAGAACATAGGTAGATAATAGAGATAATATTAGAGATAATATTATTTTTAGTTTGAGAGTCCATGTCAAAAGGAATAATTATCCTTTCATTATTTAGTTTTTTCTTCATTCTATACTCTGCAATATTATCATAAAATAATAAACATATTTACAGCGTAGCATGCAATAATTGTGATGATAAATATTTTGGAGAGACCAATGATTTTAAAAGACGTATATACCAACACAATTACAGCTTAAGATATGAAGATAAAAATTCCGCATTGCAACAGCATAGGGAAGAAAATAACCACACAATTAATATGAATTCTGCAGAATTATTGATCCCTTGCCATAATGTTGAAAATAGAAAGTTTTTAGAGTCCTTCATCATTAAAAATACAAATAATTTTAATAGATATCCGGGAGAAATAAAAATTGATGATACTTTGAATGATTTATTGAAAAGTGAAAGATTTTATAAGAATATTTTAAGAAAAACATAATCTCATACCATGATAAAATACATTTCTCAAACCAACTAAAATATTGTAAAGAATTCTTCAGTCTTTGAATTGTCCTGAGAATAACTTCTTTTTCTTTTACTGCTCAGTTACCTTGAATAAAGATCTCCGGGTGAGAGATCGAAAGCTTGGTGTTAGTTTTAATATCTTCCCTTCTTTTATTACTTGTTGCTTCGTTTTAATTTTATTTTTCGTTTTTACTGTTTTAAAAATTTGGCTTTATAAAGGTAGAAAATAGGGTTTTTTGAATAAAGTATATATATATATATATATATATATATATATATATATATATATATATATATATATATATATATATATATATATATATATATATATATAATTGGGGATGGAGTGAAGTATCGGTATCGGTATCGGCAAGTAACGGCATATTTTCCGATACCGGTATCGGTATCGGCCTTTTCAGCATCGGTATCGGCAAAAATTTGTATAGGAGTAAAGTATCGTATCGGTAGTGGAATCGGCATATTTTCACATATCGGGTATCGGCTTCTGGGATTTTTAGGTATCGGTATCGGTAAAAATTTTGGTATCGCTCCATCCCTATATATATATATATATATATATATATATATATATATATATATATATATATATATATATATATATATATATATATATATATCAGAGGTGGGCATAAGCGCAATTTGCGCTTTAAATTTTTTTTTGCGCTTAACGACTTTTTTAAGAGCGCAAAAGCGCAAATTTGCGCTTTTGCGGAAGTTTTTGAAAATAGCGCTTACCAATTTGCGCTTTATCATTTTTCTTAAAAAACAAATTTTGGGCTTACATTTCAGTTTCTTATTTAATCAGCCAAATTTTATTACTATTTATGCTAATTAAAAGTTAATACTTAAACTAGGAATGCCGATATATAAAAAAATATCGATATTTAAAAAATATCAAATTGCCCTCGATAATAAAAGATATTATATATATATATATATATATATATATATATATATATATATATATATATATATATATATATATATATATATATATATATATATATATATATATATATATATATATATATCTCAGGGTAGAAAAACCATGGTTTTTTTAAAAAAAACAAAAAACCAATGGTTTTTTTTTAAAAAA
>SEYY01000847.1:12500-23137 GCA_009176605.1 Armadillidium nasatum
TTTCACTATATATTTTTCGTTGCTGATTTATATATATATATATATATATAATATATATATATATATATATATATATATATATATATATATATATATATATATATATATATATATATATATTAATAACCCTATGATAACCGTGGATCTTTATTTATATATTTTCATAACTGCTAATGATGTTATAATTTCGAGGAATCGAACCCGGGTCCAAAAGATGGAAGTCCGTTGTGTTGACCACTACTCCACTGATGGTTCAAAATGAAATAATCCAGAACTTCTACTGACATATCTCGCCTAGTGAAAAGTCCCTTCAATATTTCACCGACCACAACTTGGGCGTAGCGTCAACATGGACCAGGTTCTATCTTGAATATAAACCGCAGTGCAAATTTTATAATTTTGATAACCACTATGATAAACCGTGGAATCTTTATTTATAATTTTCATAACTGCTAATGATGTTATAATTTCGAGGAATCGAACCCGGGTCCAAAATTTTTCGATTTCTCGAAATTATAACATCATTAGCAGTTATGAAAATTATATATATATATATATATATATATATATATATATATATAATATATATATATATATAATATATATATATATATATATATTAAATATTTATATTTATTATTATTATTTATTATTTATTGTTATATTTATTTTATTATTATTATTAATTTTATTTTATTATTTTTTTATTTTTTATTTTACTTTACTTTTTATTATTATTATTATACCTTTTTAGTATTTTTATGTTTAAATTGGAATAAAACAGATATGGATAAGTACTTAACGGGAAAAAGAATTACAAACCGTGAAAGTCGTCAAAGTACAACTCCTGAAATTGAGTGTGATGCTGCTGGTACTTCCCATGAAAAAAGCAGCCAAGATGACATAGAGCACTCATGGCCCCATATTATCAAGTACTATGGGTCTGTCAAGACCAAGAAGGAGTATACTGAGGGCAATAGAGTCTTGTGCAAGGGAAAGATTGAATGCTCCCAATGTAAAAAAAACTTGAGCTTTGACTAAAATCAGCGAGTAACACCAAGTATTACTCGCTGGAACTCCCTATACGATTCTATGAAAGACCTGCTTAAGAACCTTGATGGTAGCATGACACAAATCAACAACATTTGTATGGAACAAAAGCCTTGTCTTCCAATATTTAATAAAACTGACAAGGAGGTAATTGCCGAGTACGTCGAAATAATGACGCCTATTGCTGTTAGGCTGGATATGCTGCAGGATGAGAAGAATACGTAAGCTAGGGTTCTATTGCCTAACCTCTTCCTCCTCAATGACAATCTCGTGGAATTGCAACGAGAGGTGAAAAAACTTAACTATGCCAAAAGCTTAGTCAACTACTTACTAAAGCAACCAAAGCCAAACAAAGGGAAAGAAAAGGGATTTGAACCGAGGTTCAGCAGGATTTTTGATGATTGTGATTTGCTTATGGCAACAACTCTGCACCCTCACTTCAAACTCGGAGTGGCACATAGGTTAAATGAGGGAAGTATCCAGCTGTCAAGACGATATATTGGAGGAAATAAAGTGTAATATTGCATCGAATTTTACTCCTCACATCAAGGCACTGGAGGTGATGGGAATGAATCTGGGACCCATTTAAGGTGAGCTATTTTTTTATAATTTAGAACAAACTTTAGGCATCTCTTGTCCTATATATATATATATATATATATATATATATATATATATATATATATATATATATATATTATATATATATATATATATATATAATATATATATATATATCAATGAGAGATAGAATGAGGAGTGAGCTGGTGAGAGGAATATGGGGTGGAATCAATTTTGGAATGCATAGAAAGAAACCAACTGAGATGGTTTGGTCACGTGAAGAAAATGGAGGAGGAGAGAGACTGAGAGAAATGCTGGAATGGAGACCAGAAGGAAGGAGACCGAAGGGAAGACCAAGGAAGAGATGGATGGAGGCGATAGAAGAAGCCATACAACGAAGGAACAAGACACTGGAAGAGGTGGAAGACAACCGAATGTTTGAGGACAGAAATGCGGGGAGAAGATTTTGGAGGAGTAGCACCCGTCAAGAGCCAGCCTACCTGTTTGGACGGTGATGATGATGATGATGATGATATAATATATTATAATATATATAATATTTAATATATATATTATATATATATATATATATATATATATATATATATATATATATATATATATATATATATATATATATCACTGACATAATGTTCAAATGAAACTTAAAAAGATTTGAGTTCTTGATACCATTTCAAAATTTTTCAGAAACTGAAGGCCACATATATCCAGTAGAAACCTCTGGAGGAGAAGTTGTGACAAACCTTGGATAGCTGGGATGCAGTAAATGTTCACCACAATACCCCTCTCACTAGGAACCTTTTTCCTTGTGAATACCAAGAGCTCTGGGTGGACTTGTTTATGAAGTATAATACCCCATTACCCAGTTCAGCGGCCGTGGAGAGGTTGTTTAGTCAAGGCTCTGACATTCTAAGACCAAAGAGGGCAGCCATTGCATCCAGCAATTTTGAAAAATTTATTTTCATGAAAGGGAATATGACCCTTTTCAGAATGCAAGAGGAGAGCTACGAGGAGGAAGAGATCATAGATGGCTGAATAAATAATAATAAATTCTTTCTCATTTTTTTTTTTTTTTTTTTTTTTTTTTATTTTTTTTTTTATTCTTTTTATTTTTTTTTTTTTTTTTTTTTTTTTTTTTTTTTTTAAAATTTTTTTTTATTTGCGGACTAAATTTTTGAAAAAATGTGCGCTTTTGCATTTGCGGACAAAGTTTTTCAAATTTGCGCTTTTGAGTTTGCGCTCTAAATTTTAAAATTTGAGCGCCCACCTCTGATATATTATATATATATATATATATATATATATATATATATATTATATATATATATATTATATATATATATATATATATATATATATATATATATATATATATATATAATAACTGTTTACTCCGCTCACGGGCTGAGCCCTTTTCTAAAGGGGGAAGAAATATAACATAGAGAGATAATTTAAAAATTTAATCTAGGCAGAACATATATGAAGAGATGGTATACTAAATTTTTGCAAAACAACGACTATTATAAGGTTACAGATGTGCTAGAGACCTTCATTTCTCAAATTCTGTCACATTAAAATATGCAAACATTTTTTTGCGAGCAGACATCAAAAATGTGAGAAAATAAGAAAAGAACATAGTGAACTTTATTAGCACGAGCAAATGGTTCATATAACCATTTTACGTAGAATCAACAGTATCGTGATGCAGAAATCTTATAAAGATTTTAAAATATCTTTACCTGTTCCTCTTTTCCTTTGGTAACAAGCACAACGATCCTGCCATCTCTCTGCCGACCTGTTCGACCCATTCTTTGAACAAGTCTTATTGGAGACTTCGGAGCATCATAGCAAACAATCAAATCCACTTCACCAATGTCCAAACCTAAAATAAAGAAAAATTTTAACACTTTAAAACGACACTAAAACTTCTATAAAAACCATGTTTTAAGAAGCGCTACAAGTTCTAAAACCACTCGAAAAGTACTGAAACTTTCAATTTTCAATTCCGGCCAGAATCGAAATTAGACGGAATCCAGAAATTTTTTTTTTTGCTGGAACCGGAATTTTTTATGAATTTTCCTTTAACTATAAAGAAATGCAAAAACAAAATTTTCTATATAACTTTCATTAACAAGCCCTTTAAAGGGGGGTCTATAAAGAAATGCAAAAACAAAATTTTCTATTTAACTTTCATTACAAGCCTGGGGTTTAATATATCCACACAAAATTCATGCAAAAGAATAGCACCCTTTGTGGTACAAAGGCGACGCAGCGGTGGTGGAATAAGAGAGGTCAATTCCCTCAGGCTACTGCCGTTATAGTACCTATAGAAAAAAATAGTAGACCAGAGTTTTATTGCAGAGACAGGGGAACAAGTGACTTTAAAAGTTGAAGACAATTTATTAATCTTTTGGCCTTGGGCTCAACCCTATTCAAAAGAAAGATGAAGCCGGAACCACCCCGAAATGTGAGAACAGTACTCCATACAAGGGCGGGTAAGACCCTTATATAATTGGAGCAGCTGCTCAGAAGAAAAAAGTTCCCGCAAACTGAAAAGTATTCCCAGCTTTTTTGAAGCCACCCTAGCAACAATTGTGATATGAGGTTTCCAAGATAATTTAGTGTTTATGTTAAAATCAAGAATGTTAATGTTATTTACAGGTAATGTTAATGTTATTTACAGAGCCGTCGAAAAGGATATAGGAAAGTTGGAAGGTGTTTTTGTGAGGGAGATGTGAAGAAGTTGAGTGTTTAAAGAGTTGAATTTCACAAGGTTAAGGCGACCCCACCGGGAAATCCCTTCTAGATCGACAAGAATGGAGTCAGAAAGTTGAAGGTGAGAAGTAACTCTAAAAGCAAAGGAGGGAGCAGATTAGAAACGAGAAGAAGAATGGAGAGTTGAGTCATAGGCATAAGAATGAACGGTAAGAAGTGGAGCTTAAAAGATCATTGACAAAAAGTAAGAATAAAGTTAGAGATAGAGCAGAACCCTGTAGAGCACAACAATTGACAGAAAAGGAGGAAGAAGTCGCTCCATCGACAAGTGCCGATAGGGAACTATCTGAGACAAGACTAAACATAAGTAAAAAAGTTAAGGGGGAAACCTAAAGGAATGGAGCTTGTAGAGTAGTAACCCATGCCACACCCGGTCAAACGCCTTGGAAATGTAAAGGGCCACCACACAAGACTCACCATAATCCCCAAGTGCAGAAGACCATAAATCGGTAAGATAGGAAAGTATGATGCCAGTAAACCTCGAACGTCGAAAGCCGTACTGATGATCTGAGAAGATAGGAAAACGATGATCCCTGAAATGAGAGTTAAGGAGAGTTTCAAATATTTTAGAACACAAGTGAGAGCTATAGGACGATAGTTAGGGGGATCAAAGCGGCTACTCTTTTCCGGGATCGGCTGAATATATGCACACTTCCAGCACTGAGGAAATGCATTAGTATTAAGGCACTGAAAGTAGAGTTGAACAAGGATAGACACCAGCTCAGACAAACACTACCTTAGAGCACAGGGAGGAATGCCATCCGGGTCGATAGCCTGTCAGACTTTCATAGTTCTCAGGATCCCAATGACCTGATCATGTGAAATCACAGGTGATGACATGGGACACCTGAGAGAAGGAGGAGATCCGGAATCGTTCATGGTTGAATTGGAGTAAAAAATAGGCCGAAGAGATTTGCCTTTTCAGAAAGAGTATTAGCAATAGAGCCACCAGGACGAATAAGAGGAAAGGCAGACTAACAGAAGTTGTTAGAGGCCAGAAATTTTTATCAGTAGTAGAACCAAGGAAGTCAGCGCACTTCCTTTTAGCGAAAGCGCGCTTGGCCCGTCGAATAATATCTCTACGATTCTCAGTTTAATGCAAATTAAATGATAATATATGAGAATTAGAGTTGCTCCATGCATGACAAGCACCGTCTCTTTCCTGTAGGTACTCGCCTTTATAATATATATATATATATATATATATATATATATATATATATATATATATTATATATATATATATATATATATATATATATATATATATATATATATATATATATATATATATATATATGCAGACAAGTTCGATCTTTAAATTAATTTTTTATCAATTCATTTTCGCAAAAAATGATTGAAATTTCCCATAAAATTATTCTTATTTTCCTTCTTGAAAAATTAAATGCCCGAAATTAAACATTGACATATATGAAAAGAAAGATAGTGTAAAATTGTATACAAATAAAAAAGTAAAATCTGACCTTCTTCTCCTACACAAGTGGAGACGAGAGTGTTGTAATTTCCCGATCGAAATTCTCGCACAACCTAAAACAAATTTTAAAACAAAAACATTACAACTTGCTTTTTATTAGCTATATAAATAAAATTTTTATAACAGAATCAAAAATTGCTGTTATTATGTAAGAATTAATCTGTATAATTAATAATAAATTACTAAAATACTTTTAAGAAAACTACGGCAGAAAAATTATTTTCTATTATTTTTTTTTTTAAGAGCACTGCTTCCCAAGTTGTTCCATTCGGATATTTTTTTCTAATAAGTTTTAGATTTCAGAACGTGGATTCTTCTTTAACTTTTTAAGTCTCTTGGAATAATAAAAATTGTGAAAGCAATTTAAAATACATTTTTCATACTAAAATAAAAAAAATAATAAAATATCAAATGAAATTATAATTATTCTGTACCTATTCCATTTTGTTAGTCATATAGTGAAGGAATAAATAATAAAATAAATAATAATAATCATAGAAGGAATTATAAAAAATAAGGAATTTGCTATACCTGCATTTGTTCTTTTTGAGTTACGCTTTTACCAGACTTATTCGCCTGCCCTACAAAGCTCATTGGTTTGATAAGGGGTTCAAAGTTTTTCAGCATCGATGTTATTTCCATTACGCTGTCTCTGTACTGAAAATCAACAACAAAAACAAAGAAAATTAATCCTGATCTTCATAATTTGTCTAAGTGTTCAGGAGTAGTAGTAGTATATAAATAAATAAATAAATAAATAAATAAATAAAAATAAATAAATAAATAAATAAATAAATAAATAAATAAATAATATATAAATATATAATATATATAATATATATATATATATATATATATATATATATATATATATATATATATATATATATATATATGAACCGACCGGGGCCCCGGCCCCGGCCAAACCCGGCCATTTTTACTGACCCCGGCCCCGGCTAAAAATCAGGGAAAACCGGGGTTAAAATGGCAAATTATACAAAAAAAAAAATTTTTTTTTTAAATTTTCAGCAGATTCTGCTGAAACTCAGTGTATATATATATACATTTTTTACCGGTAAGAAAAGTCCATTTCTAGCGTTTTTTCGAGTCTATTACGGTTAAAAAAAATTTTTTTTTGTGGAAATTTTACCCTTTTTCAATAGAATGGCGGTGCCAAACCACTTTTTAGAATGAGCTGAAAGTTGGACTATTTATTCAAAATTATATGGGCTACAAAAGCCTCTAATAGACTTTTGTTCCCAGAGTTATAGAAAAAATGTTATAAGCCAAAAACTGACCAACTATAGAAAAAAAAAAAAAAAAATTTTTTGAACTAAAAAAATCCACCTTTTCAGACAAAATCTTTTTTAAAAAAATACAACTATAACATTTCCTATTTTTGGTGTGTATAGAGGAGGGTGGGGCTACAAATTCCTCTATGTACTTTATTCGATGAGATTCGTTGGTTTTGAGATATAGCCTTCAAAAAGGTCCATTTTTGGCCAAATTTCAAAAATTCCCAAAGTTTGAGAGGCTATATCTCGCTTCAAACAAAGGGCATTTAAAAATGCACTAAATAAAATTGTTGCCCTGTTCCTCTTCTAAACAATATTCACAAATAAAAAAAAAAAAAAAAAAAAAAAAAATTTTTTTTAAAAATAATTTTTTCCTCCAGAAGGGTACGATTTTTGCAAAATTTTTTTTCAAGTGCTTATAACTTTTTTCTAGACGTGATATCAAAAATCTATTCCCACCAATGCAAGAAATTGGGGCAAAGGTATTCAGTTAAATTTTCAGCTCATGTGGACCAGTGGTTTGACCCAGTTATTCAGTTTTTTCAACTTTGGGTCCAAATAAGTTTCAAACCGTTATAGACTCAAAAAAATGCTCGAAATCAACTCAGAACTTCGTGAAAAAATTCACATACTTTGAAAATTTCAGCTCAATCAGTCAAATAATAAAAAAAAATTTCAAAAATATAAGAAAATTAAGATTTTTTTTCTTTTCTGTTTCTTTTGACCGCTCCTTTTCTACTAGTGAATGTTCATCTTTTAGATACTCCAAAAAGATTTGGTTGAAATTTTTTTTACTTGTAGCACCCGGAGGTTCTCTTCTAATTTTCTGACTGCAGATGTTACATTTAGCTATTTCGAGCCTATCCTGAAACATTGTAAAGTATTCCATACTTCTGAAGCTGATCTTTTAGCCATATTGACTGAAAGTATAAACAAAATAATAATTTTTAAATAATGCAGCTAAATGATACAAGTTTGATACATAGCAATAAAATAACAATGATATGTATAAATACAGGTTAAATTGATAATTTTATATCTTACATTTTTTCAAACTTTACCTTTGGGTCTTACCTAGGTAAACGTGTTAAATCACTATTATGAATTAGAATAAATTTTTTTTTTTTTAATTTTTGTACTTTTTTTAAACTTTAAATATACAAAACTGTAATTTTCTGATTTTTTTTTTTAGAGAAAATGCATATAATCATTAATTTAAGTGAATGTTGCCTATTCTACTCCTTCCTTACAATTAAATAAACCTTATATCTAATTTTCTTAACCTAAAATTTCAGTGCTTTTGACCTCTTTACAAATTTTAGGAAACCCCGGCCATAACCCCGGCCCCGGCCCCGGCTAAATTTGGGTGACCCCGGCCCCGGCCCCGGCCAAATTCCAGCCCCGGTCGGTCCCTATATATATATATATATATATATATATATATATATATATATATATATATATATATATATATATATATATATATATATATATATATATATATATATATATATATATATATGATTTTGAGTTAGAAGAGGGTAGAAGACTTGCGGAGGACAGAGTAAGAAGGAGGGCGGTGGTGAAAGGGTTGAAAGGTAAGAATGGGTATGTTTGTAAGGGAATTGTGGCGGGCACCACCCACGAAAGTGGGAAAGGTATAGCGAAATAAAATAAATAAATAAATAAATAAATAAATATATATATATATACATATATATTGTTAGTATAGTATCAAATATACTAAATTTAGTTATTTTCCAGAGGTGAAGTCACTATGCGAAGAGACGCTGTGGAAGAAGATGAAATTACTACATAAATGAAACAACAGAATGAAATTGCAGTCATTCAT
Organism: Armadillidium nasatum; assembly: GCA_009176605.1. Classification (NCBI taxonomy): domain Eukaryota; kingdom Metazoa; phylum Arthropoda; class Malacostraca; order Isopoda; family Armadillidiidae; genus Armadillidium; species Armadillidium nasatum. The sequence continues at coordinate 21,550 of SEYY01000847.1, forward strand.
GCTAAGTCCATTCTGTTGTAGTATAGTTTCTAACATATTAATTCTCTTTATATTTTTGCAGGTTATTTATTGAATACTTAATAGCTTTTTGCAAATTAATGTAATATACTTACAATATTCAACGAGCATTCAATAACTATAACATATTACATCTCTAAAAAAAACAATAAAATAAAAAGACTTACTTTGGATTGGAGCCTATCAGCAAGGGCCAATTCGTGAGTAATTTAATTAGGTTTTTCTATTTTTGTTCTAAACTCGTAGAATTCAGGAATAGAATAACATTCTTATTCATATTTTTCTAATTTCAGTTCCTACTTGGGAACTAGCCCAATTTTCCAACCTGGGATTTAATTCCAACTTGGGAACAAATACCTAAATATCTCCGGAATCATCATACGGATAGAACACTCTTGTATGTTACCCAATCTGCAAGAATTTTGGTTATAGCGTTCCCCAATAAAATCATTGCCCTTCCTTTTTCGCTGCATAGTTTGTTCCGTTCAATTGAAAAATCTTTCTTGATTCCATTCAACTATTTTCATTACTTCTCCTGTACATATTCTTTACCTCAATAAAGTTATAAGGTTTTCGTTCAGTTTCCTTACCCTTTCTTATTGCCATGTTCTCGCTGTATTTCGTTCCTTCATCGTGATCCTCCCTATAGCAATCGCTACGCTCCTGAGAAACTTCGGTCGCTCAAGAAGGATTGCGCCATCAACATTTCATCTATCCTTGTTAATCCAGTCGTCCGTAGAAAAGGATAAGTGGACGACACACATCAATAAATCAACCTACCTTTAACTGACGGATACTTCACTAGAAGATCATTCCATTATAGTGAGTATCATATTCAATCATCATTTATATTTTTTTTCTGTCGAGTCCTTCAGGCCCGACTCTTACAATATATATATATATATATATATATATATATATATATATATATATATATATATATATATATATATATATATATATATATATATATATATATATATATATTATATATATTGGGATGGGCCTGATAGTGAATGCCTGATAATGGGATATTCGACAAATTTCAAAAACCATATGCCGAATATCCAGCAGGTTTCCTGCTTTTTTTTTTTCTATCAGGTCGAACCTCAAGATAAAATTGCCGGTATTCCTTAAAATTTACATCAATTGCTAATTTAACTTATGAATTTAATAATAATATTATATATTATATATATATATATATATATATATATATATATATATATATATATATATATATATATATATATTATATATATAATATATATAAAGTTATCATTGTCACCTACGGGCAGAGCCCTATTCGAGAAGTGTGGTTCTTAGCCAGGGAAATTTAGTTACATGTTATTTCTGTCCAAGCTGATAAGTTACACAGATTATTTGGGTTTTGGATAGGGAAACCCTGCTCCGGTACAGCTCAATCAAGTATATTTTTGACCACCGGTGGGCATGGTTTCGAATCCTTGATAGGCGGACCTTCTCCGTAGGAGCAATTTACTATATATATATATATATATATATATATATATATATATATATATATATATATATATATATATATATATAT
>SEYY01000847.1:23237-43237 GCA_009176605.1 Armadillidium nasatum
GTGGAGGTGGTTGGGTATTGGAAGGTTTACTCTTCCAACTTTTTACCACATCCGTCCATGATTTTTGTTGGGGTCTCGACTCAGCTACTACCCGGGAAATATCTATCACTTCAGGAACGGGTACCTGGTTATGCCCTTTTAGGTCCTGAAGGTGTCTATCTGCCAAGTTTACTAGCTGATCAAAGGAAACTTTGGTTCCAGACAACCACTCGTGATTTCGGAGATATGTGGTGATCTCCTTGTTAATGGCAAGTGGCAAGGCTGCAAGAAACACTTGACGTAGTGTCTCATGCTCTTTACAGGCTTCTGCTGAAGTGGTGGGGTACGCTTTCCTTGCGAGGTTCCAACAAACGGATAGCAAAGATCCTGACGGTTTCATTTTTCCGCATTTTGGCAGTCATGAAGTCTTGAACTGCCCGTTCCTGTCTTACCCTGTCTTCGTTATTAAACAGATCAAGCAAGTTCTGTTTAATTTCTTCATAAGACTTATCCGCCTTATGGAGTTGATGGTAGAGGGCTAGGTATGAGGACTGTAAATACGAGCCCAAGAGCCTTAACCAATCCTGTTTCTGTGTTGGGTACAGGACGTTGCAATATTCTTCGAATTCGCGGAAGAATACTTTCAAGGTCTTGGTCTGTGTCAGGGTTAAATTTTGCTGGTGGCACAGCCTTGTTAGATTTAGGCTTATTAAACATTTGTGCCATCATGGATATCGCCTTGGGAAACCATAGCGTTATGAGCCTGCTGAGCTGCTAGACTCTCTGTTATGAACTCCCTGAATTGCTTATCCGTCATGTTATTAGTCGAGATACGGGGTGCTGATGTGGGGTTTATACTCGATGGTGGAAGAGGTATATACGTATGTATCGACGGTATTGTTGTATTCCTCCGTCAACCTCATGAGCTACTGCTACGGACGGCTTCCTATCCTTGGGACGTACCGACCTTTCCGGTGATGTCGCAGTAGTTGGAACGGGATCAGCACGAGCTGATAATTGATCCATTATCATTTTATGCCTCTCTTCGAATCTTACTTCCATGTCACGCGAGTAACGTATAACACCCTCGAGTATAGTTTGTAATCTATCCACATCGTCTAACAGATGCATCCCGTCGGTCAGTCCTCTTGTTCTGGTGTGGAGGCAGCATTATTGTTGAATTGTACTGGAATATCCAATTCAATCAGCTGGTCCACGTTGGTTTTGATTTCATCATCCATCATTGTGTTTTCTGCCATATCTGTTATTAAGGGTTTTTAACGCTCTTTTCGTGATCCTGGCAAGGTCGCCAATTATTTTTCTCTGTAAGGTATATCGCGCAACCTTGAATATCCAAACAGAAGAAAAACAATTTACAATATAGTTAAATCAATTTAAAATGAAAATTAATACTTTTCACCCACCGTTGGTTATATCCACTGATGAGGGTTAGCTTCTGATTGATGATTAGATTCGATCAATTCGTCCGATCCGCCTTTGAGTGATGGACGATGTCGGGACTCGAACTGTTGTTGGGTGATGTTGCTATCCTCGTTCACGAAAAGATGATTTCCAATGTTCTGCGAGTGCTTTTTTTTTGGATCACAAAAAGAGCAAAATGCAACGGGCACACAATAAGAACTTTTTCAGTAGTTCAAGGTTAAAGAAAAACATGAAGAATTAAAAAAAATGTTTTATTTATAACCATATGGATGATGATGATGAAGAAAATAACTTCTTATCAGCAAAAGGTCGAACTTAGAGAGAGGTTTAGGAAAGAGCTGAACAGATTAGAGCTCTGGTTCAAAATTGACAGGAAAGTTATTGACGAGTTAATTGTCAATAATGTCAATTTTTATAATGGAGGAACTTTGTGGAATATAAGTACGTAAGTACTTGAGAATCTTTAAGATGTTGATGATGGTCGAAGTAGTTCCGGCCTCGGAAGCGAAGCAAGTAGTTGATGTTGTTTCGCTTGGTGGTAATAAAGTCAATATCGAGAATGTTTTCCTTCTCTTTACAATGGTATATTATCAATTAAAGAGTTTATGATGATAAAATATGTCTCAGTTTATGATATTAATTTATGTGATTTATTTGTTATTTTATTATTATATAGTTATCTGTAAAAAAGAAAAAACATTTAGATGTATAAGACAAAAGAGAGTAAAAGTTTAAAGTCACTCAGCATTTTTATTGTAGGGATGTTTCTCTCATCTTCTTCTCGAATTACTATTTGCTTTTTTCAATTTTCAGAATATAATTTCATCGGGAATCCCACATGACATCTACCTGTTAACAATATTAGCATTAGAATTATGCTGACAATATATATATATATATATATATATATATATATATATATATATATATATATATATATATATATATATATATATATATATATATATATATATATATATATATATATATATATATATATATATATATATATATATATATATATATAATAGTGGCAAATTTCGAACGCTCAACGCCCAGGGTTCGTAATCGGCATCTTAAAACCTTGTTTGTGTATACAATGTAGTAATATATAAATAGCTCGCAGAGCTAGTGATGGAGCACAGCAAAAGAAATTTTTTTTCGGTTGCAGGAAAAGCAATATAAAGCTTTTGGGGATGGAAAGGAAAAAATGTTTTACTATTAAATAAAAAGGCTTAGAGGAAGATAACTTAAAAATGATGGGACCTGAGTTGCAGCTGGCAAAAAAAATTTACCAGTTCTGCAACTCTGATTTAAATACTTTTTAAAATAGTATTTTTTCATCTGAAAGTTTTATATACTTTATGCATAAAACTTCTAAAAGTTTGTCAACGATATTTATATTTAAACAACTTTCTGATTAAATTTTTTGGTGTGGGGGGGAAGGGGGAGAAGTTTTAATAAAATATACTGTAAATCACAGTTAAATTTAAAGCACTTTGAAGCTATGAATCAAGTACCTGTGAAAAAACCATGACTCTCGTTGATCGATTGCTTGCTTTGTAGAAATTAAAATGACTAAGTAAAATTTCTTTTAACTTTTCCATTTTTGGATGACTTGATGACAATATGTTGGAACTCAGTGAAGAATTTGGAGAGCTCTGAAAAGGAATTAATTTCACAATGTATTAAGAAATCGTTTAACGTCACTACAAGTAAAAGTGCAAGTAAAAAAAAAAAAAAAGCGTTAAATTCCCAGTATGGGATTTAACTGTTTAACAGCTAGAAATGAGAGGCCTTTTTTTAATAATTTCATGCACAAATTCAAATTTAATGATATTACAACGTACACTCATTAGCGTACAAATTAAAAATGACTAACTGATCATAATTATTAATTTTAATTATAAAGTTTTATTTCCTCCTCCTTCATTTTTCTTTTAGCATCTTCAAAAAAAAAAAATTTTTTTTATTAACAATTTTACAATGTATTTCTTCTCCACGTGTTAAAAAAGTAATTTCCTCTTTCACAGCATAGAGCTACGAAACGAATACAAAATTAGTTTTTAATACAATTTTAAAATTTACAAATATTCAATTACCAAACCTTTCCAGATGCTGCTTTCTGCAAGTCATAATTTTCGCTCTTTACAATATAACATTTTCTAAAAGAAATATAATACTACATGTTAGATCATCACCAGGATACTGTGAAATATTTTTAAACTCCTTAGTTCCTTTTAATGTAGCAGCAAAGGGTAAAAGTAATCGATTTATTGAAGCGAAAGTAGAGCAAGAAATTTTTCAATGCTATGGTACTTAGTTCCCTCGTCAAGAATTTTATAACCTCTTTAAATACTTGATTAAGAAAACATGGTAGTTAGAAACAAATCTGTAGAAAATCATTCGATTCTGGATCCAGCAAATGTATGCAATAAAATAAAAATTCGATACAAATATCTGAATGCATAATAGACATTTCAATACTACCAAGTGACCATCAGGGTACTTTATTAGACTGATACTTGTTAGAATGTTATTCTCATAACCAATTATGATTTTTAAATCCTGTCATGGTACACAGTCTTCTTTCTTCATTAATTTCTGTAACACTCGCAGATTCTACACTTTCTTGACCACCACCTCTCTTCATGTAAACCTCATCCCATGTTCGTAACCGAACCTCAGGTATTTATATGCCCAGATAACAAACGCTCCTCTGTTCCTTTCTTGTCTCTACTCCAAATCTTCAGTCAAAGGAAGATGTTGCACATACGCGGTAAAGATGCTAAGCTTTTAATTTAGAGTCTTCTGAATGTTTCACAGCTTGCCAATCAAAGAATGAATTCACCTGTTCTGTCTATATATCACCTAATTCTAAAATATATTAAAAATTCTGACTATCTAAACATCATAACGGAGCGCATTCTTTCTTATCCTTTGAGAGAAATCATTTTCGTCTATTTCAATGTTCACTACTGCCAATAGCTTTTCTCTAATTCTCTTGTTAATATTATCAGACATGCACTCAAAATTATATATATATATATATATATATATATATATATATATATATATATATATATATATATATATATATATATATATATATATATATATATATATATATATATATATATATATATATATATATATATATACTTCACTTACAGAAATAGATTGCTCAGTTAATGGGACTTCATAAAGTGATTTAAGAGAATGCATTAATTTCATGAAGAGTTGGTTTTTATTTAATTCTTGCTTAGCATAATACATCATCTTTTTCTCATCAAATAACGAAGCTGAAAAAGAAATTGAAGGATGCGTGACACAAATAATGTATAGCAAAATAGGAGATAATTGACTCACGACACAATTTTATTCAGCCTCTAATTATTATCATTTTTTTTTTAACAAATAGTTCAAAACATTGAAGCATCTGTTGTACGTCAGTTCAGTTACACAGCTATTCGATTCTATTTAAACTTTTTTTCTCGACATTTTCAAGAAAATTGTAATTCAATCTTATATATATATATATATATATATATATATATATATATATATATATATATATATATATATATATATATATATATATATATATATATATATATATATATATATATATATATATATATATATATATATATATATATATAGGCAAAAATCACTAAATTTAGTGATTTTGAAAATCAAATTAAAATCACCACAACAGAATGATTTTAAATTCAAAATCACGAAATCACCTGTATATTCAAATGATTTTCAAAATCACTTTCTAAAAAATATTGTAGTGAAATAAATCATGTATTAAAATAATTTGTGAAATATTAAAATTAAATAATTATTAATAGTAAAATATTAAACTAAAATATTTGTAAAAAAATTTAAAATATTAAACAGTAAAAAATTAAATTAAAACTTTATTCATTTGTTTATAGGCATCTATTAGGCGTGCGCGCGCATCCGTAATAGATAACGTATCCAGTAATGTATTTTGAAAACGGTATAATTTTGACTTTGTAGAGAAAACATCTATGGTACAATCTTGTGATAAAAGTTTGACTTTTGATAACGTGATAATTACTTGTGTTTAGTTAATTTAATATTGTTTATTATTGGTCCACAATAATAATATAATATATCAAGATTCATTTCTTAATGAAAACTATAAAATTAAATTAATTAAAAAGTTATTAGTAGGCCTTATTAGTCCTATCCTGGGGTTTGATATCTGGCCCTGGAGAATTGAACTTGGGTTGGGAAATGAATTATTGACTACTTGAAACTATTAATGGTTAAACTACTTTTTTTTTTTTTTTTTTTTTTTAAACAGATCGCCACCACTCACGAGCAGAGCCCTTTTCAAGGAGGGGGCACACACACAAGGGGGAAGAAAACTGATTCAAACACAGACCTAACGCACATCCCTCAGGTGGGCACAGATGGAAGCCTTGAAGAGTGGAAGATTATATATATATATATATATATATATATATATATATATTATATATATATATATATATATATATATATATATATATATATATATATATATATATATATATATATATATATATACTGCTGAGAACTGCAGTTAAATAAAGAAAAACTAATTGGTAAACTAATAAATACACTTAAAAATATAAAAATTATACAGTTAAATGGGAGAAAGCAGTGAAAACACAACCTTTTCCTCCAAAATCACATTTACTAAGAGGTAAGGATGAAACAGATATTTTTGAATGTCACTATGAACAGGTTTAAAAATAAAACAAAAAGAAATGATGTCCGGATACAGAATGTCTTGTATGTCTCGATGTCTAAATACAGAATGTTTTGTATGACTCATACGAAATTACAAAGAAAAAATAAAGAAGTAGAAAACAAAACCAAAATAAAGTAGATTGGCAAATGAGATTTTGTGCCAAGCTGGTCGAGAGTTTTCACAATACCCAGTGCAGTATCAAAATGTCACTGAAATTCCAACAGGTAGAGGATCAAGAGTGAAAAAGTAAAAGATGTCAAGCAGAGGGAGAATAAGTCGCGGTCTTTTTTCTAATTTCACCTTTGTCGAACACCACCTCTCTTCTTCTAAACCTCATCTCTTTGTTTCTAATCGAAACTCAGGTACTTGAGAGTGCTGACAGCAAACCTTATTATGTTATCTCTTACTGTCTCTTTCCTCAATTTTCAGCCAAAGGTGGTTGTTGGGCATATTTACGCATTGATGTTATTTGTTCTCGTGTCTCTAATTGGGAGTTTCCTGAATTCTCTATTTTATAGATAAAGCTCACTTGCAATTCTACTACTAAATTTATTTGTTAAGTCTATTTATCTCCTAATTCTACTGACTATAAAAGATTCTTCGACCATTTAAACTGCAAAATAGAGCACATTCTATCTTCTTCTCCTTTCTCCGAAATCATCATTCACCACCGCCAATGGCTTTCATCTAGTTTTCATGATCCAGCCGGTGAACTCGCCTACAACTTTCAATCCAGAACAACCTTGAGCAGTTGGTGTAACCACTACCCGTATACCTGATCGCCTTGGTGATGAACCAAACATACTTGATCTTTTCTTAACCTCTTATCCTTCTCCTTATACTGTTAAACTCTTTCCTAATCTGGGTTCATCCGATCCCCTCCTTATCTCCGTATCTTGTTCTGTCTCTTCCAAGTCTTCCACAAGAACAAAACTCGCCTTCGGCGAGGAGACGTTTGTGGCACTTCGGTGCTGCTAACTGGTCTGACTTACGGTTGTACTTCAATGATTTCCCATGGAATGATAATTGCTTTCGTGGGAGAGGTCCCTCGGAGTGTGCTGAGCGCATAACAGAGGTGATTCTCTCTGGCATGGAGGCGTACATTCCATATTCTTTCCATTCTACTAAACCTAACAAACCTTGGTTTAACTCTACTTGTTCTCGCGCTATCCGCCGCAGGGATGCTGCCTTCAGAGATTACCGTCATCTTGAAACCCCTGAAACTCATTCAAATTATATTTCATCCCAGGAATCATGCAAAATCTATTCTTCGAGATATCAAAAACTCTTTTCTCCGCCTCAAATTTTTTAATCTTTATGGTTCCTCTTCCTCTCGCCCTTTCTGGCGTTTTGCAAAAAAAGTCAACTCTAACTTTGCTTCTTAAACTTTTCCTCCTCTAGTTTCTTCTGATGGCACAACTGTCAAACTTATGCTTCTAACTCTACCTTAGACGATTCCGGAGCTATTCCTTCTCCTTCAACCCCTTCCAACTCATTTATGGCTAATATTATAATTTTTTTTTCGAGATGTCATTTCCGCTCTCTCTGAGCTTAACAATAAGAAGGCGTACGGTCCCGATGGTATTCCTTCCTGCGGTTCTCAAAACTTGTGCTTCCGAGCTTGCACAATGCCTTGGTAAACTATTTCGTCTTTGCCTTTCTACTTCGGCCTTCCTTTCCTGCTGGAAACGTGCGCTCATTAAGACTGTGTCGAAGAAGAGGGACCCTTCTCAACCCTCTAACTACCGTTTAATTTCTTTAACCTCCGTTCTTTCTACAGTTTTCCCAATCTATCCTCAACAGGAAGATTTGGAAACATCTCAATTCTTCTAATCTTATCTCTGATCGCCAGTATGGCTTTCGTAAAGAACGTTCTACTGGTGATCTTCTTTCTCTACTTTCTGACTCTTGGTCCTCCGCTCTCCGGGGTTTCGGTGAGTCTTTCGCCGTGGAGCTAGACAAATCGAAATCCTTCGATAGAGTCTGGCACAAAGCTTTGATTTCCAAACTTCCCTCTTTCGGAATCTATCCTTCTATCAAATTTCCTTTCCGGTCGTTCTATAACAGCTGTTGTAGACGGCCACCGTTCATCCTATAAATCTATAAATAGTTTTGTTCCTCAAGGATCTGTCCTATCCCCAACTTTTTCTAATTTCCATCAATGATCTTCTCTCTATTACTTCGTCTCCTATACACTCCTATGCAGATGACTCTACCCTTCATTACTCCTTTAAATTTGAAAGACGTCCTTCCAAACAACAGTTGATAGATTCAAGAAGGATGGCCTTGGAGCAACTGACTTCTGGTCTTTCTCGTATTTCAAATTGGGGCAGAGAAAACATGGTCGTTTTCAATGCCCCAAAAACTCAATTCCTAAATCTTTCTACTAGACACCATCTTCCACACAACTATGACATCTTCTTCGAAAACACTCAACTCAAACCTTCATCTGTTCTCAATATTCACGGTGTTTCTTTTTTCGTGATCTTTCTTGGAAAGATCACATTATTTCTCTCTCTAAACAACCTTCTAAGAGGTTGGGTGTTCTGAGGCGCCTTCGTTTTTTTTTTTTACGAAACCCCAGTTGCTTGATCTCTATAGGGGTGTTGTTCGCCCCTGTATGGAGTACGCCTCGCAAATCTGGGGTGGTTCCACACATACAACTCTTCTCAAAAAGGTGGAGTCTAGGGCTTTTCATCTTATAGTCTTTTGCTCTTACTAACTCTCTACAATCTCTTTCTCCAATTGTTGCGTCACTCTCTCTATACTATCGCTATGACAATGGACATTGCTCTTCTGAACTCTTACATCGCATACCTCCTCCATTTAGAAGGACTCGTGCGACACGACTTTCTAAACATTCTCATCTTTTCTCTGTCCAATTCTCCGACCCCAGAATTAACCGCTATGATCAATCTTAAATATACTCTACTGGTAAAGTCTGGAAAACACTCTCTTTGACTTGCACACTTTTAAACGTGTATCGGGTCACGTCGGCCATTAGCGACCAGATTCCGAATGCCCCAACTCTGGTGGATATTGTAGGCCTCCGGCCTTTGCCCACCAGAGGAGACAAAAAAAAAAAAAAAAGTAACGCTGACGGTTAGAATAAAGAAAATGAATCACTTCTTGGTTCTTGGTAAATAAAATTTTTGTATATCGCTTGGTATAAATAAATTCAAAATATTTCATTTTAAATGGAAAATATCTTTATTCATTTCTTTGAAATGTGGAACGCATAGATAAACTAATCTATAAGTATATAAAAATACTTATGTTCTAAATTGTTTCAAACCCTTTTAGCTTTTACGTATCGCCTATGTAGAAAACATAAATTTGGAGAAAAATTTTTTTTCATTATTATTTCACAAAAATAATAATAATAATAATAATAATAATAATAATAATAATAATAATAATAATAATAATAATAATAATAATAATATTAATAATAATAATAATAATAATAATAATATTTTCTTAGCCAATGAAGCTTATTTTAATTTTACATAGTTAAAAATAAAATATAACATAACATGACAAATAACCTTGCAGATGAAAATAATTTGGTTGAAATTAAACGAACCCTAATTAGATTTAAAATAATAATTCAAGAAATTCTGCTTTAATAATAATATAGTTTTTGTAACTTAATATAAAGTTTTGAGCATTTGTGTGAGTGTGTGAGGTAATATTTGTAAATAAAATAACCTTATATCTTGAAAAAATGCTATATAAAGAATTATTTTTTCAACCCTAAAATATATCCAACATCATATTTAAAAATAAGTAAAATCAATCCAAGTATATCAAAATAAAAATATTAGGAAAAAAAAAATATAACCATACTTTTCAAGAAATTATAAAATGATCGGATTCCATACATCATCAACAGTTCATAGGCATGATAGAGGGTAATGCAAAGAGCAAATGTTCCTTCAAGCATTCCAATCGTTTTTTTATCACAATTACCGGGAGGATTTTGTCGAAATCCTTCTCTTGCTTTCAAAAGCTGAAAAAAAAGAAAATAATGATTTTTTTTATGCTTATAATTTCAAAATTCAAAAAAAAGAAAATAATGATTTTTTTTATGCTTATAACTTAAAACATAAATATTAAATTTAAATTCAAAGCAAACGTATTCTAATCTTTTTAAAAAGTTATAAAACTAAAATGTTTTAAATATTAATATTATTAAGATCTTCACACTATTTAATTATGCTGTAGGAAGTCAAAACAGAAAACTGCTAACAAACAAACTAGTCACTTAAAAAATTTCAAACATTAAAAGTTATTTGGAAAATTTTAGATTGAAAGCACTTAGAAACACAACTTTTGATGACTGAGATATTAGAATGCTGAGGAGTAAATTCAAATCTCTCATTCAAAATATAAAAATACCTTCCATCTACTCTTTTTCTCAATATATATATATATATATATATATATATATATATATATATATATATATATATATATATATATATATATATATATATATATATATATATATATATATATATATATATATATATATGTGATGGCATTTGCATTTGCATCTGCATCCGCGGAGCATCCTCATCAAAATTAACGTCCAAATCCGCATTTTCGAAAATTTAACATCCGCACTTTCGAAAATTCAACACCCGCATCCGCACTTCCGAAAATTCAACATCCGCATACGCATTCGCACTTCTCCAAAATTCGACATCCGCATCCGCAAATTAGAAAATATGACATCCGATACATCACTAATATATATATATATATATATATATATATATATATATATATATATATATATATATATATATATATATATATATATATATATATATATATATATATATATATATATATATATATATATATTCTTCTGAAGACGTCTTTTCTGCTCCCTCAAAACTTAAAACTAGGAAGGCGTATGGTCCTGGTGGTATCCATCATGTGGTTTTCAAAACTTATGCTTCAGAGATTGCCCCCTTCCTTGGTAAACTATTTCGTCCATGTCTTTCTACTTCAACCTTCCCTTCTTACTGGAAACGTGCGCTCATTCAGCCTGTGCCGAAAAAAGGGACACCCCTCCCAACACTCTAACTCATATTTCTTTAACCTTCGTTATTTCCAAAGATTTTGAATCTATCCTTAACAGGAATATTTGGAAACATCTCAATTCGCTAGTATGGCTTTTCTAAGAAACGCTCTACCAGTGATTTTCTTTCCCTTCTTTCTGACTCTTGTTCCTCCGCTCTTCGTCATTTCGGTGAATTTATTGCTATCGCGCTGGACTTATCGAAAACTTTCGGTACAGTCTGTGGCAAAACTTTGATTTCCAAACTTTCTAATCCCCAACCCTTTTTTTTGCTTTTCATTAATAACCTTCTCCCTCTTACTTCATTTCCTATCAACTCCTATGACGATGATTCCACCTTTTATTAATCTTTTTAATTTGAAAGGCAGCCCACCCAACAGCAGTTCATAGAAGCAAGGGAGGTAGCCTTGCCGCAACTGACCCCTGATCTATCTCGCATTTCAAATTGGGGCAGAGGAAATATTTTTGATTTCAAAGCCACCAAAACTCAATTCCTCCATCTCTCTACTCGACACAATCTTCCACATAACTATATATCTTCTTCAAAATCACACAACTCAAACATTCATCTGTCCTTAATATTCTTGGTGTTAATTTTACTGTGATCTTTCTTGGAAATATTACATTACTTCTCTTCCAAAACAAGCTTCTAAGAGGTTAGGTGTTTTGAGTAGCCTTCAGAATTTCTTCACACCACCCCAGTTGCTTGCTCTTTATATGAGTGTTGTTTACCCATGTATCGGAAACACATCACACATCTGTGGTGGTTCCAAACATAGAGCTCTTCTCGAAAAGATGGTCTAGGGCTTTTCATATTATAAAGGATGAAGGCGAAAATATGGTATGAAACGTTCAAATTATATTAAGTAAGGATGTGGAAAAGCTTGGTATTAACCTTTCTAATTAGATTAAGGTTCTTCAGGAAAGAAGCTTACTCAACTTTATATATATATATATATATATATATATATATATATATATATATATATATATATATATATATATATATATATATATATATATATATAATATATATATATATATATATATATATATATATATATATATATATATATGCGAATTGTAGATCAAGAGTGAGGGTGAAGAGGAAACTATCGGATTGGTTTAGCATTGGAGTGGTATTGTAATGTAATTATGTAATTGTGTAATGTAATTGTGTGTAATGTCGCCATGTTATTTAATCCATTAATGGATGGTGTAGTAAGAAAAATGGAGAGAGAAGGGAAAGGTATTAGGTTGAGAAATATGGAGGGTGAATGGGAACTGAATGTTTTACTTTTTGCAGATGATGAGGCATGTGTTGGTGGCAGAATCTGGAGAAAAGTTGAGAATACTTGTGAGAGAGTTTGAAGGGAAATGTGCAAACACTAGATTGAGAGTCAATCCAGCGAAGAATAAAGTTATGAGGATTGGAGGTGAGGATGAGGAGATATGGAGGGAGAAATGGGGGTGTAGAAGTGTGATGATGGAAACTTAAGGAGGTGGATGAATTCAAATATCTAGCAATGTTGGGTGGAAGGTAGGGTGGGACGGAAAAAGAAATAAAGAAAATAAAGAATAGAGTGGTAGAGGGAATGAAAGTGTTGGGGGGCCTAAGAGAAGTATGGAAAAAAGGAAAAATTTTGAAAGAAATAAAGCTAAGAATGTTTGAATGTATGTGTTTACCTTCTGTATTGTATGGGTGTGAAGCATGGATGATAAGTGCTCGGGCGAGAAAAAGTTTCAATGTCTTTGAGATGAAAGGTTTGAGAGCTATATATAAATTGAGAAGATTGATAGGATTAGAAATGAAAGAATAAGGAGATGTGTAAATGGAAGAAGGGTGTAATTGATAGAGAGGTACTGAGGTGTGCAAAAATGGTTTAGACATATGTGTAGAATGAATGAGGACAGAATGGTGGGCAAGGTACATAGATCCGATGTGGATAGGGGTAGGGATGTAGGGGGGTAGGGGGAAAGGGAAGGCCGAAGTGGAGATGGATGGATGGAGTGAGAGAGATTTTGATGGAAGTAATTTGAGTTTAGAAGAGGGTAGAAAATTTGTGGAGACACAGAGAGATATAATAGGTATGTTAGTAAAGGAATTGTGGCGGGCACCACCCCACGAAAATGGGAAAGGTGATAATGAAGTAAATAAATAAATAAATAAATAAATAAATAAATAAATATAATATATATATATATATATATATATATATATATATATATATATATATATATATATATATATATATATATATATATATATATATATATATATATATATATACTAGTGATGGTATACGCATTCGCATCCTCATCCTCATCAAAATTAACATTCGCATCCGCACTTTTCGAAGATTCAACATCCGCATCCGCAAATTAGAAAATATGACATCCGATCCATCACTAATATATATATATATATATATATATATATATATATATATATATATATATATATATATATATATATATATATATATATATATATATATATATATATATATATATATATATATATATATATATATATATATATATATAGCCGATCATCCACTCCTTCCCCAATCACCAATTGGGAGTTATTGGCCTCCGGTGATGGGGTTGGCGTCACCAAGACCTTGTTGCCGACATGCCCTGGTGCACGGTCTTCTTTTCTTTTAATTTCTGCAACATTCGTGGTCTTGGTGATGAACCCAACATACTAGATACTTTCCTAACTGTATATCTTTCTCTTTACACTGTTAAACTCTTTCCTCCTCTGGGTTCATCTGATCACCATATAATCTCTGTATCTTGTCCTGTCTCTTTAAGTCTTCTGTAGAAACGGCCCCCCCTTCGGCGAAGAGACGATCCTGGCATTTCGGTGCCACAAACTGGTCTGCATGAAATGATTACTGCTTCCGTGGGAGGGATCCCTAGGAGTGTGCTGAGCGCATAACCGAGGTGATTCTTCAAAAACCTGAAACTCATTCAACTTATATTTCATCCCGGAATCGTACAAAATCTATTCTTCGAGATACCAAAAACTCTTTTCTCCGTCGCAAATGCAATAATCTTTCCAGTTCTTCTTCCTCTCGCCCTTTCTGGCATTTTGCAAAAAATGTCAACTCTAACTTTGCTTCTTCCTCTTTCCCTTCTTTAGTTTCTTCTGATGGTACAACTGCCTTTTTACCTTCTACTAAAGCTGAACTCTTCGCTCAAACTTTTGCTTCTAACTCTACCTTAGACGATTCCGGAGCTATTCCTCCTCCTTCAACCCCCTCCAACTCATTTAATGCCTAATAATATAATTTCTTCTAAAGATGTCATTTCTGCTCTCTCTGAGCTTAACAATAAGAAGGCGTATGGTCCTGATGGTATTCCTCCTGCGGTTCTCAAAACTTGTGCTTCCGAGCTTGAACCTTGCCTTCTTAAACTATTTTGTCTCTGCCTTTCTACTTCGACCTTCCCTTCTTGCTGGAAACGAGCGCTAATTCAGCCTGTGCCGAAGAAGGGGGACCCTTCTCAACCCTCTAACTATCGTAAAATTTCTTTAACCTCCGTTCTTTCTACAGTTTTCCCAATCTATCCTCAACAGGAAGATTTGGAAATATCTCAATTCTTCTAATCTTATCTCTGATCGCCAGTATAGTTTTCGTAAAGAACGCTCTACGGGTGATCTTCTTTCCTTTCTCGCTGACTCTTGGTCCTCCGCTCTCCGGGGTTTCGGTGAGTCTTTCGCTGTGGAGCTAGACATAACGAAAGCCTTCGATAGAGTCTGGCACGAAGCTTTGATTTCTAAACTTCCCTCTTTCGGAATCTATCCTTCTCTTTAATTTCTTTTTCGGCCGTTCTATAGCAGGCAGCAGCTGTTGTAGACGGCCACCGTTCATCCTATAAATCTATAAATAGTGGTTTGTTCCCCAAGGATCTGTCCTATCCCCAACACTTTTTTTAATTTTCATCAATGATCTTCTTTCTATTACTTCGTGTCATATACACTCCTATGCCGATGACTCCACACTTCATTATTCCTTTCAATTTGAAAGACGTCCCTCCAAACAGCAGTTGATAGATTCAAGAAGGATGGCCTTGGAACAACTGACCTCTGATCTTTCTCGTATTTCAAATTGGGGCAGAGAAAACATGTTATTTTCAATGCCTCAAAAACTCAAATCCTAAATCTTTCTACTCGACACAATCTTCCACACAACTATGACATCTTCTTCGAAAACACTCAACTCAAACCTTCATCTGTTCTCAATATTCTTGGTGTTTCTTTTTCTCGTGATCTTTCTTTGAAAGATCACATTACTTCTCTCTGTAAACAAGCTTCTAAGAGGTAGGGTGTTCTGAGGCTCCTTCGTAGTTTTTTTACGCCACCCCAGTTGCTTGCTCTGTATAGGGGTGTTGTTCGCCCCTGTATGGAGTACGCCTCGCATATCTGGGGTGGTTCCACACATACAGCTCTTCTTGAAAAGGTGGAGTCTAGGGCTTTTCGTCTTATCAACACTAACTCCAATCTCTTTCTTCCCGTTGAATTGTTGCGTCACTCTCTCTATACTATCGCTATTACAACGGACATTGCTCTTCTGAACTCTCACGTCACATACCTCCTGCATTGAGAGAGAAGGGTTCGTCGACACGACTTTCTACACAGTCTCATCCTTTCTCTGTCCAACTCTTCCGACCCCAGACTTAACCACTATGCTCACTCTTACATGTACTCTACTGGTAAAGTCTGGAACACACTCCCTTTATCTGTTTTCCCAACTTCCTTTGACTTGCACACTTTTAAAAGCCGTGTATCGGGTCACGTCGGCCATTAGCGACACGATTTCGAATGCTCTCCAACACTTGTGGATATTGGTAGGCCTTTGGCCTTTTCCCACCAGAGGATATATATATATATATATATATATATATATATATATATATATATATATATATATATATATATATATATATATATATATATATATATATATATATATATATATATATATATATATATATGTTGATCCACTGATGCAGATGTTTCGTACACATTTAACACACATGAAGTCCCCATGACTTTTCTTGGTTTCCTTGCTATACTTAAAAATAAGATTTTAGCAAAATGTATAATAGATTTTATCAGCTCAATGTAAAATGAACACTGCAAAAAGAAGAAAAAAAGAAGAAAAAAAACAAATCATAATTTAAACAATTCCATCGTGAAAAAATGTCAACAACTGTAACAGTAACACATTAGTAAATGTACAATACATATGCAAATCAGCAAAATCACTGCCATAATTTAATTACGCTAATACATAAAGAACAAGTAACATGAAAATATACACAATCGGACATAAAAATCCAAGAAGTATGAAATTTTTTTGTTTTCCATTACAATTCTATTTTTAAACAAATTTAAATTATTAGGAAACATTAAAAAGAGGGAGTTGAATAGACAGTCACTGAATTTTAATCATATTGGGCCATTCTGACAAATGGGAATAATGCTGTAAGCTTGTACAATATTGTTACAATGTAATTATTATTATTATTATTATTATTATTATTTATTATTATTAAATAATCCTTTAAATCTAATCTAAAATACATTACAGATATTACTAACTGATAATTTTGGCTGATAAAATATTACAAGCATATATATATATATATATATATATATATATATATATATATATATATATATATATATATATATATATATATATATATATATATATATATATATATATATATATATATATATATATATATATATATATATATATATATAATATAGATATAAATATATATTGAAATACAATTTTTCAAATTTAATACATATATATATATATATATATATATATATTATATATATATATATATATATATATATATATATATATAATATATATATATATATATATATATATATATATATATATATATATATATATATATTGGGGATGGAGTGAAGTATCGGTATCGAGCTTTCTGGTATCGGTAAAAAATGACTGATACCGAAACCAGATATTTTAAAGGAGCTTAATCTGATAGCTAATATTTTTTTTGGTTGTTCAGTTTCTATGACTGTAGAGTTTCGAATACCATGAAACATTGTATTTCTTGATTTAACAAATTTTCAATTAATTATTACTAACAATTAATTGCATTTTTTTTGCTTATATTCTATATTTCTGTAACTACAGATCCGATTTACTTAATTAAATTATGTAATTTCTTATTAATATTACATAATATTTTGCCACGTCGCTTCCCAATAAATTTGTTTCCAGAACATTGATACGTTACTTTCCACTATATACTGCTTTTCCATTTATTTTCAAGCCATTTCCTTCATACCATTTGGTTTGTTTTCTTAAATAGTTTATTTTTATTGTAGTACCTAATTTATATATTAGTATATATAATATATATATATATATATATTATAATATATATATATATATATATATATATATATATATATATATATATATATATATATAATATATATATTATATATATTATATTTATTATTTAATTGTGGTGTTTCTCAGAGTTCTGTTTCTATCTAATACTTTATTCTTATTTTTCATCAACGACCTCCTCAGCTGTACTTCTAACTTTGTTCATTCTTATGCCACTACTCAACTCTCCATTCTTTCAAATCTGTTCCCTCTTTTGCTTCTAGAGTTGCTTCTCGTCTTCAACTTTACGATTCTATTCTTGTCGTTATGTATGGGATATCTCGGTGGGGCTTAAGCAACCTTGTGAAATTCAACTCTTTTGAAAATTCAACTTCACATCTCTCTCAAAAACGCCTCCCTACTTTCCTATCTCCTTCGAGGGCTCTCCAGTCTCACCTGTGAACATTATAAATATTCTTGGTCTGAACAGAAACAATAAATTATCTTGGAAACATCATATCACAAAGGTTGCTAAGGTGGCCTCTAAAAACATGAGAGTTCTGTTCAGGTTGCAGAAATTTTTTCCTTCTTAAACAGTTACTCCAATTAAATAAGGGTCTTTTCCGTCCATGCATGGAGTACTCTTCTCGCATTTTGAGTTCTGATTCCACCCTTCTTATGGGTAAGGTTGAGTCTAAAGTCAAAAGACTTTTAAACTGTCGCCTATTTTAAAACTGTCTTGATCCTCTTTCTCTGCGAGGTGACGTTGGCGCACTCTCTCTTTTCTATAGGTAATACAAAGGCTGGTGCTCGTGCTAGTTGACCTCCCGCATTCCACCATCATTGGGTCGCCCTTGCAGCACAAAGGGTGCCTTCCCTGCATGTGAAGGTCATGTACCCAATCTCCTTTCCATACACCTCTGCTCTGTGGAACTCTCTATCTTCTGTTTTTCCTTCTGTATTTGAAAAACCTCTCTCAAAATTCTCTGTCTGCACCTACCTGAGGTATCTACATTAAGTACGTGATTGGGTGTTTTTTTTTTATCCTTAAACTGACGAAATATATATATATATATATATATATATATATATATATATATATATATATATATATATATATATATATATATATATATATATATATATATATATATATATATATATATATATATATATATACAGCTTCCGTGGGAGGGGACCCTCGGAGTCTGCCGAGCGCATTACTGAAATGTTTCTCACTGGCATGGAGCCGAACATTACATATTCTTTCCCTTCTACTAAGCCTAACGTACCTTGGTTTAACTCTGTTTGTTTTCGTGCTATTCGCAGCAAAAATGCTGCTTTCAAGGATTACCGTCGTCTTCAAACTCCAGAAACTCATTCAACTTATATTTCATCCCGGAATCGTGCAAAATCTATCCTCCGCATCGACCAAAAACTCTTTTCTACGTTGAAAATCTTTCTGGTTCTTCTTCACGCCCTTTCTGGCATTTTGAAAAAATATTTCAACTTTAAATTTCCTACTTCCAATTTCACTCCATTAGTATATTCCGACGGCACATCTGACGTTTTGCCTTCTTCTAAAGCTGAACTCTTCCTCAAACTTTTGCCTCTAATTCAGCCTTAGACTATTCCGGAGCAATTTCTCATACTTCAACTCCTTCCAACTCATTTCTGCCTACAATTGTAATCTACTAAAGATGTCATACGGTCCTGATGGTATCTCTCCTTTGGTTCTCAAAACTTGTGCTTCTGAGCTTGCACTATGACTTGGTAAACTATTTCATTTCAGTCTTTTTACTTCAGCCTTCCCTTCTTGCTAGAAACGTGCGCACATTGAGCCTGTGAAGAAGAAAGGGGACCCCTCTCAACCCTCCAACTATCGTCCCATTTCATTAATCTCCGTTCTTTCTAAAGTTTTCGAATCTATCTATCCTTAACAAGAAGATTTTTAAACATTTCAATTATTCAAATCTCATATCTGATCGCTAGTGTGACTCGTATGAAACGCTCTACTTGCGATCTACTTTCAATTCTCTCTGGTTCTTTCGTCTCCCACTCTACGTCATTTCAGTGAATTTTAATTTGAAAGTTAATATAGTTAATTGTCGCTAGAATAGTGGCCTTGGAGCAGCTGACTTGTGATCTTACTCGCATTTCAAATTGCGGCAGAGAAACCATAATAGACTTAAGTGCCTCAAAAACACAGTTCGTTCATATCTCTACTCGACACAATATTCCACAAAACTACAATATCTTCTTCGAAAACACACAGCTCAAGCTTTCATCTGTCCTTAATAGTAGAAGGGCGGGGAAAGTG
>SEYY01000847.1:45737-67567 GCA_009176605.1 Armadillidium nasatum
GAATATAATTATAATTACGATCTGTTCTGCCTAAGTCAGGTACGATGTCATACTATTGACAAAAACAAAGAGCATAAATGACACCTTTACAAAAGAGATCAATTAAATTTCAAATACATTCATAGCTTTAATCAACTAATGCTTTGGAGTTACATCAAATAATATTAAACATAAAAAAGAAGACCTGCTTTTATGAAACATTAACAAATACTAAAAATAAATAAATTCCGACTTACTTCCATATATTTATCCTTAATTCGTTTTAACTCTCCCTCAATAGGGATGACCTTAGTTTCAATACTTCTAAGATGAGTGTATTTTTCAATGTCATCACTATCTTCATTTCTAATTTCGATGTGGGAAATCATAAGATTTGTAATCACCTGTCAAAAGACACTTGTTAGCACCAGATGATAAATATTTTGCAGCTTTTCAACAGCCAGAACTCTTTAACTGATCTCTCAAACTTCACAAAAAAAAGCTTATAAAATATTTTCATATACCATAAAAAAATTTGTTATGCTGTCATTTTCTTTATGACAGCATAACATACAAATTTGAATCACTATACAATTTTAAAAAAATTTTTTTAAATTTTATGTAAAAATTAAATAACTATAAAAATATCAAAAAAATGTACCTGCTGAATTGAAGGCACATCTGATCCTGGTGTGGCAGAAAGTGCCAACACTCGAAATTTGTAACACTGCTGCTGCAATTGTTTCATAACCTGACAAATAGCATGGTTCCCGAGTGCTTTGTGAGCTTCATCAATAACAATAAGTTTGATGATCTGAACAGGGCAAGCATTTCGTGAGAGGTCATTTAAAAGGACTTGAGGTGTGAGAAAGAAGATTTGCTTTTCCTGCCACAGAAGTCTCCGATTTTCAGGTGAAATAGTTCCTTCATGTAAATAATAATAATAATAATAATAATAATAATAATAATAATAATAATAATAATAATCTACATTATGATAAGTTACAAATATGAACCGACCGGGGCCCCGGCCCCGGCCAAAAATCAGGGAAAACCGGGGTTAAAATGGCAAATTATACTTAAAAATTTTTTTTTTTTTTAATTTTCAGCCAATTCTGCTGAAACTTTCAGTTATATAGATTTTTTACCGGTAAGAAAAGTCCATTTCTAGCGTTTTTCCGAGTCTGTTAAGGTTAAAAGTTTTTTTTTTTTTTTTTTTTTTTTTTTTTTGAAATTTAACCCTTTTTTAATTGAATGGCGGTGCCAAACCACTTTTTAGAATGAGCTGAAAATTGGACTATTTATTCAAAATTAAATGGGATACAAAAGTCTCTAATAGACTTTTGTTCCCAGGGTTATAGGAAAAATGTTATAAGCCAAAAACTGACCAACTATAGAAAAAAAAATTTTTTTTGAACTAAAAAAATCCACCTTTTCAGACAAAATTTTTTTTAAAAAAATACAACTATAACATTTCCTATTTTTGGTGTGTATAGAGGAGGGGTGGGGCTACTAATTTCTCTATGTACTTTATTCGATGACATCCGTTGGTTTTGAGATATAGCCTTCAAAAAGGTCCATTTTTGGCCAAATTTCAAAAATTCCCAAAGTTTGAGAGGCTATATCTCGCTTCAAACAAAGCGCATTTAAATATGCACTAAAAAAAATATTGTTGATCTGCCCTCTTCTAAACAATATTCACAAATAAAAAAAAACAGTAGGTAGCGTTTTTTATAAATAATTTTTTCCTCCAGAAGGGTACGATTTTTGCAAATTTTTTTTCAAGTGCTTATATAACTTTTTTCTAGACGTGATATCAAAAACCTATTCCCACCAATGCAAGAAATTGGGGCAAAGGTATTCAGCTAAATTTTCAGCTCATGTGGACCAGTGGTTTGATCCAGTTATTCATTTTTTTCAACTTTGGGTCCAAATAAGTTTCAAACCGTTATAGACTCAAAAAAATGCTCGAAATCAACTCAGAACTTCGTGAAAAAATTCACATACTTTGAAAATTTCAGCTCAATCAGTCAAATAATAAAAAAAAAATTTCAAACAAAATATAAGAAAATTTTAATTTTTTTCCTTTTCTGTTTCTTTTGACCGCTCCTTTTCTGCTAGTGAATGTTCATCTTTGTGTTTTGATTTTAGATACTCCAAAAAGATTTGGTTGAAATTTTTTTACTTGTAGCACCCGGAGGTTCTCTTCTAATTTTCTGACTGCAGATGTTAACATTTAGCTATTTCGAGCCTATCCTGAAACATTGTAAAGTATTCAAATACTGCAGAAGCTGATCTTTTAACCATATTGACTGAAAGTATAAACAAACTAATAGTTTTTAAATAAGGAAGCTAAATGATACAAGTTACATGCATGGCAATAAAATAACAATGATATGTATAAATACAGGTTAAATTGATAATTTTATATCTTCAATTCTTTCAAACTTTACCTTAAGTAAACCTGTTGAATCACTATTATGAATTAGAATATTGTTTTTTTTTTAATTTTTGTACTTTTTTTAAACTTTAACTATACAAAACTGTAATTTTTTTTTTTTTTTTTTTTTTTTAGAGAAAATGCATATAATCATTAATTTAAGCGAATGTTGGCTATTCTACTCCTTCCTTACGATTAAATAAACCTTATATCTAATTTTCTTAACCTTAAATTTCAGTGCTTTTGACCTCTTTACAAATTTTAGGAAACCCCGGACAGAACCCCGGCCCCGGCCAAATTCCAAACCCGGTCGGTCCCTAGTTACAAACAAACAAGTAATTACTGCAAATATTTTTTTAGATTTTACAAACATTAAGAAGTTTAAAATAAATATAATGAGCAAAACTTAAGTTGATATTTCCACTATAATAAATTAAATTTTCTTATTATTCATGTGAATATCGAATACATTCAACGAATTTTTTTTTTTTTTTTTTTTTTTTTTTTTGTAGAATGTTTGGAAGTAAACAAATATCAACTAACAAATGTTAACATATGTTATAAATCTACACAAATGTTAACATATGTTATAATCTAAATTCATCAGTACATTAATAAAATCAATATATATTAGGGTGGGCCAAAACAAAAAAAATTTTTTTTAAATTTGCCAAAACTATGTTATGTACAAGTGTTAGATCACGGTCTGATACTGTGTGCAACTTTTAAAGTTGTTTAACACCCCCTACCACTGGCACATATTACCCCATTTTTAAGTTATTCTCGATTCTAAAATCAATCTCAAAGTGTCTCATATGTAATTTACTCCAGATCTCCTGTTTAGCTATGAATGTCGTACAACATATTCACACAATCTCACTCACACACACAAATATACATCATTGGTGTAACTTTAAAATATTGGTGGGGGGGCATGGCCCCCTCTTTCAGCGAATCTCAATTATTCTTTTATATATATATATATATATATATATATATATATATATATATATATATATATATATATATATATATATATATATATATATATATATATATATATATATATATATATATATATATATATCGAGTTTTACTCTTGACGCTTTCGCTATTATTTTAACATCTAATTGATTAAAAATTTTAACTGCGCAATATAATATATATATATATATATATATATATATATATATATATATATATATATATATATATATATATATATATATATATATATATATATATATATATATATATATATATATATATATATATATATATATATCTAGTTATCACCATCGGTTACAGTCAAAAATTTCATCGAAAAGGAGATGTTAAAATAATAGTGAAAGCATCAAGAGTAAAAAAAACTCGGGAAAAATTTTCCCTTATCACAAATTTTGCAGGTGAGCAAAAGTGAGGAAGATTAAATTCGACGGGAAATAGCTGGTGGAAGTGAATTCAACAAAACAGTGGTGACTGGAGATAAAGAAGCATCACAATGAATAGGCCTAAATCAGTTGCCAATGTTGACACAAAATCATTTGCAGACACTGCACCCCTTGTACCACAGTAACCCCATTCAAAAGAGACAGAACAATAACATCACCTCACAATAATTTATGTCTTTTGGCCTTTGACTCGATCCTTTCAAAAAGATGGGTAAATCTTGAGCCTATCAAATACGAGAGCAGTACGTACCCCAAATTATCAACATGTGAATAAATAGAGGCGTTGACCAATCCGCTTCGTTCCTTTTCGCGTTTCATCTCTCAGAGGGTCTCTAGTGTACCCTCGCTCATATTGGAATGTCTATGCTCCCATTACCTCTCCACCCCATTTCTTCACATGTTCCCACAAATTTACAAGCGCTTATTCTTACATTACCTTTATAAAACAAACAAACAAAAAAAAAGGGGTGAAACTCAAAGCAGCTTCGGAGATGCTTCGAGGGGCGGCATCCAAAGAATGCTTCTCATACATCCCTCACCTCATCATCAATTGGAAGTTGGGGGCCTCCAATGAAGGGGATGGTGTCGCCAGGACCTGGTGTCCGGTTTGCCCAAGAGCACAGTCTTCTTTTTTTATCATTAATTTCAACATTCGCAGTCTTTTTTCTAATTTCCCCTTTGCCGAACAACATTTCTCTTCTTCTAAACCTCATCTCTTGTTCTTAACCGTAAACTCAGGGGCTTGAGTGTGCTGACAGTATGGATGCGCCCCCGGCCATTTTTACTGAACCCGGTCCCGATCCACTGCCCCGAAAACTGAGGTTTACCAGCCAGGGTTAAAATTGCAAATTATGCTTTTTAATAGTGAATTAAATCAAACAAAATATAAGAAAATTACGATTTTTATTTTTGCTTTCTCAATATTTTCTTTTTCTTCTCGATTTCATTTGACTGCTCTTCTTCTACTAGAGAATGTTCATCTTTGTGTTTTGATTTTAGATGCCCCCATAAATATTTTTTTGAAAAAAATTTTACTTGGGGCATCCGGAGGTCCTCTTCTAATTTCTCAGATACAGATGTTACATTTAGTTATTTCGAGCCTATCCTGAAACATTGTAAAGTACTCCCATGCTGCTAAAACTGATCTTTTAGCCACAATGACTGAAAGTATAAACAAAATAAGAATTTTGAAATAATGTAGATAAATGATACTAAATTGATACACAGCAATAAAATAATATAATATTTATAAATACTGGTTAAATTGATAATTTTATATCTTACATTTTTTCAAACTTTAACTCAGGGTTTTACCTAAGTAAACCTGTTGAATAATTATTGTGAATCAGGAAAAAAAAAATTTTTTCCTTTGTAATGTTTTTCAAACTTTTATTATATAAAATCTGTAATTTTCTGAATTTTTTTTCTCAAAAATGCATATAATCATTAATTTAAGTGAATGTTGACTATTCTACTCCTTCCTTATAATTAAATCTAATTTTCTTAAACCTAAAATTTCAGTGCTTTTGACCTCTTACAAATTTTAAGCAACCCCGGCCAGAGCCCCGGTCGGTCCCTAGATGAAAGTAAACCTTATTCTGTTATCTCCTACTGTCTCTATCCTCAATTTTCAGCCAAAGGTAGTTGTTGCGCATATGTGCGCAACGATGTTATTTGCTCTCGTGTCTCTAATTTGAGTCTCCTGAATTCTCTATTTTACAGCTTAAGCTCTTTTGCAATTCTACTACTAAATTTATTTGTTCTGTCTATATATATCCTAATTCTGACTATAAAAAATTCTTTGACTATTTAAACTCCAAAATAGAGCACATTCTTTCTTCTCCATTCTCTCAAATCATCATTTTAAGAGATTCCAACGTTCACCACCGCCAATGGCTTTCATCTAGTTCTCATGATCCAGCTGGTGAACTCGCCTACCAATTTTCTATCCAAAACAACCTTGTGCAGTTGGTGCAACTCCCTACCCGTACCCCTGACCATCTTGGTGATGAACCCAACATTCTTCATCTTTTCTTAACCTTTTATCGTTCTCTTTACAATGTTAGACTCTTTTCTCCTATGGGTTCATCAGAGCATCTTCTATCTCCGTACCTTGTTCTTTCTCTTCAAGTCTTCCTCAAAAACGACCGCCGCCCTCGGCGAGGAGACGTTTCTGGCATTTCGGTCCTGCTAACTGGTCTGACTTGCAGTGTATTTCACTGATTTCCCATGGAATTATTACTTTTTCCGAGGGAGGGGTCCCTCAGAGTGTGCTGAATGCATAACTGAGGTGATTCTCTTTGGCATGGAAGGGATCATTCCATATTTTTTCCCTTCAACTAAACCTAACAAACCTTGGTTTAACTCTGCTTGTTCTCGTGTTATCCGCCGCAGAGATGCTGCCTTCAGAGATTACCGACGTCTTCAAACACCTGAAACTCATTCAATTTATATTTCATCCCGGAATCGTGCAAAATTTATTCTTCGAGATACCAAAAACTCTTTTCTCTTCTTCTTGCCCTTTCTGGCATTTTGCAAAAAATGTCAACTCTAACTTTGCTTCTTTCTCTTTCCCTCCCCTAGTTTCTTCTGATGGTACAACTGCCATTTTACCTTCCAACAAAGCTAAACTCTTTGCTCAAATTTTTGCCTCTAACTCTACCTTAGACGATTCCGAAGCTATTCCTTCTCCTTCAACCCCCTCCAACTCATTTATAACTAACGTTGTAATTTTTTCTAAAGATGACGTTTCTACTCTCTCTTAGCTTAACACTAAGAAGGTGCATGATCCAGATGGTATTCCTCCTACGGTTCTCAAAACTTATTCTTCTGAGCTTGCACCCTACCTTAGTAAACTATTTCGTCTCTGTCTCTCAACTTCGACCTTTCCTTCTTGCAGGAAACGTGCGCTCATTTAGCCTGTGCCGAAGAGAGGGGACCCCTCTCAACCCTCTAACTATAGTCCTATTTCTTTAAACTCTGTTCTATCTAAAGTTTTCGAATCAATCCTTAACAGGAAAATTTGGAAACACCGTAATTCTTTTAATCTTATTGCTGATCGCCGGCATGGTTTTCGTAAAGAAAGTTCTACTGGTGATCTTCTTCCCCTACTTTATAACTCTTTGTTTTCCGCTCTTCAGGTTTCGGTGAGTCTTTCTCTGTGGCGCTAGACATATCGAAAGCTTTCGATAGAATCGAGCACAAAGCTCTGATTTCCAAATTTCTCTCTTTCAGAATCTATCATTCTCTCTGTGACCATCTCTCTAATTTCCTTTCCGATCGTTCTATAGCAGCTGTTGTAGACGGCCAACATTCTCCATTTAAATCTATAAATTGTGGTGTTCCTTAAGGATCTGTCCTATCCCCAACTCTTTTTCTAATTTTCATCAATGGCCTCTCTATTCCTTTGTCTCCTACACACTCATATGCCGATGACTCCACTCTTCATTACTCTTTTCAATTTGAAGGACGTCCCTTCAAAAAGGATAGCCTTGGAGAAATTGACCTCTGATCTTTCTCGTATTTCAAATTGGGGCATGGTTGTTTTCAATGCCTCAAAAACTCAATTCCTCTATCTTTCTACTCGATACAATCTTCAACTCAAACCTTCATCTGTTCTTAATATTCTTGGTGTTTCTTTTTCTCATGACCTTTCTTGGAAACATCAAATTACTTCTCTTTCTAAACAAGCTTCTAAGAGGTTGTATGTTCTGAGGCGTCTTCGTGGGTTTTTACCCCACTCCAGTTGTTTGCTCTTTATAGGGGTTTTGTTCCCCACTGTATGGAGTACACTTCACACATCTGGGGTGGTTCCACACATACAACTCTTCTCAAAAAGGTGGAGTCTAGGGCTTTTCATCATACTCTTTTGCTCTTACTAACTCTCTCCAATCTCTTTCTCCAATTGTTGCGTCACTCTCTCTATACTATCGCTATGACAATGGACATTGCTCTTCTGAACTCTTACATTGCATACCTCTTCCAGAGAGAGTGACTCGTGGGTCACGACTTTCTACAGTCTCATCCTTTCTCTGTCCAACTCTCCAACCACAGACTTAACATCTATGCTCAATCTTAAATGTACTCTACGGGTAAAGTATGGAATATACTCCCTTTATCGGTTTTCCCAACTTCCTTTAACTTGCACACTATTAAATGCAGTGTATCAGGTCGCATCTGCCATTAGCGACCAGATTTCCGATTGTTCCCAACTTTATCTATCAGAGGAGACATAAGTGAGAAAGTTTATCACAAGTGGAACTCTAGTCCTGAAAAACAATACTGATATTCAGAAAGAAGGAAAATGGACTCCACATGATCAAAAAAAATGAGAGTTGAGAATGGTTTCAAAACACATTGACAGAATACGAGATCATAGAACGATAGAAGTATCAGAGCAGCCAATTTTCTTCAAAATAGAATAGGTTCGACAAATGTACGCTTCCAAATAGAGGGAAATAGAATTCCAAAATGAGAGAAGGTGGAGGTGAAGAAGAATTGTCAGAGTCGTACTTGGTTGAATTAGAGAAAAACAAGTTGCAAGAGTACTCTTCACTTTTTATCTTTTTTGTTAGAGAATTAGCAACAGAATTTCCGAAGCGAATATGAATATTAAAGGCCGATTTACAATAATTGCTAAAGATGTTTTTAATTAAAAAAAGGCCAGAAAAATTTATCAATAGGAGATTTTTGGAGATTAGCACACTCTTGTTTAGCTGAAGTAAGAACTAGAGTGTCAGGAGAGTAAGGAGACCAAGAATTTTTCCACCCTAGAAACGTGTTTTCTGAGTCCTGAATGGAGTGAAAACAAACATGACCGAACCATGGATTTTGAGGAGAGAAAAATTTAAAACTATATAGGGGAAGAAATGCGACTTTACATCCCATCAGCAATTTCAGCCCTCACCTTACAGTCATTACAGGAATATAGTTAGTGTACAAGCAAAGAAAAGTCCCCTAATCAGAAATTATAAATAACATATATATATATATATATATATATATATATATATATATATATATATATATATATATATATATATATATATATATATATATATATATATATATATATATATATATATATATATATATATAAGAGGGGAGGATGTAGCGCAGCCCAAAGCGATGAAAGTGCCCCCACTGGGCTTACACACAGGGTGATAGGGTGGGCTAGACCATTCCGTTTCACTCCATTGCTCTTTGGTTCATTCCTTTTCGCATTTCAATACCCCACCCCAGTTGCTTCCTCTGTATAGGGGTGTTGTTCGCCCTTGTATGGAGTATGCGTCGCACATCTGGGGTGGTTCCACTCATACAGCTCTCATTAAGAAGGTGGAGTCTAGGGCTTTTCGTCTCATCAACTATCCTGCTCTTGCTAACTTTCTTCAATCTCTTTCTGCCCGTCGAATTATTGCGTCACGCTCTCTTTATTATCGCTTTTACAAAGGACACTGCTCTTCTGAACTCTCTCGTCGCATACCTTCTCCATTGAGAAGAGCTCGTGCGACACACCTTTCTACATAGTCTCATCCTTTCTCTGTCCAACTCTCTGACCCCATACTTAACCGCTATGCTTAATTTTACATATACTCTAAGGGTAAAGTCTTGAACACACTCCCTTTATCTGTTTTCCCAACTTCCTTTTACTTGCATACTTTCAAACTCCGTGTGTCTGGACATGTTGGCCTCTTTCGATCTGGATAAGATTTTTCCAACTCCGGTAGAATTTGGTAGGCCTTTGACCTTTGCCCACCGGAGGAGATATTATATATATATATATATATATATATATATATATATATATATATATATATATATATATATATATATATATATATATATATATATATTATATATATCTTAAAATTTCAGAATTGGTATAGGTATCGGCAGTGGTATCGGTATTGGCTAAGTTGAAAGTCTTGGTATCGGTATCGGTAAAAATTTTAATATCGCTCCATCCCTAAATTATATATATATTGTAGAAATCTCCAAATAGGCTACCCCAGGCCTATCCTTACAATCAGTTCGAACTCCCTTTTCATTTCCCTTTTGTTTTATGGGAGCTAAATATCATTTATTATTTAGTTATGACTTGGATGTATGTTTGACAAATGATAAAGCAGCTTTTCTTTCCTTTGCAGATAGTAAATAATTTATAGATTTAACACAGAGAATATTATAAATATTCAATACAGGAAGTATCCAGAATTGGAAAGTATTAATTTCATATCCCTTGCAAGGGTAAGTTTACCACTACATATCCTTATATTAATAGGAGGGTTAGACATTTGAACATAGGGATGGGTTAATGTTTAGAGTGATTTAACTTAATAACCATACCCTTATAGGTACCAATTGTGGAGTCAGTTACAAGTTTGGAACTCATATTTAATTGGGGATCTGACTGATATTTAGGCCAGATGAGTAGTTTGGGATAATTGCTAACTTCAGATTTTGCAGTTACTTGCTAAGCCGAGCCATAGATCTAAACTCAATAACAATTGAGCAGGCCAGATAAACCAACGATCTCCTCTGACAAATTACCAGTTAAGTACACCCATTCCTGAATAGCCTGTAATTTTTTTGTAATTAATAACCTACCATAACACTACTATAATTATACCTACCTACTGTAACATTAGGATTAGTTGTATATTTTCATTTTTTTTCAAAAAGTATTCATTAGTTGCACCATACATAAATAATCATATTTGTGTATGAAGTTGCAATTTTTGGATAAATCATATACAAATATTTATATTTGTATATGAAAATATTTTGTACCATTGAGCACTACACAGATATTTATATCTGTGTATGCAATCAAAACTTTTCATTATAAATTCTTGTAGCATACAAAAATATTTATATTTTTGTATATAACTAATAGTTGGATGTGGTAATAATAATTCTGGTTCACACATTTTCTTTAAATTAACAAATGGTTTTTCAAGTCATGTATTTATAATTCAGTAAAATTTTATTAGTGGGGTGTATTTTCGTTCAGTAGATAGTATCTTGCGTTTTCCTGTAGTTTGTTTTTTTTTCTTTTTAATTGTTCTAATTTTTGTAAGGTCATCTGTAGAGTCACGAGAGTCATAAGTCATAGGTATTGGAGGTTTCACTGGCAATTCTTCTTTGATCCACCCAGGCCACGTCAAGGGTGGGGAAGCTTGTAACACGAGGATCCTAAAACCAGACCTGAGTGTCTATCTTATCATGTTGTGCAACTAAAGTAAGAGTAGGGGGAAGTGCTGTTGACTATCGAGTTTTTGGTCTTCATATTGAGAGGGTTGAAGGGTTGTAAAAGAGGCAGTATCTCCCCTTTACAATATATATATATATATATATATATATATATATATATATATATATATATATATATATATATATATATATATATATATATATATATATATATATATATATATATATATATATATATGTTAATTTTGAGACAAAGCATGAATTTTTGCTAAGACTATATCTAAGTGAATTTGCAGCTGTTTTGATTATGAACTAGTGCCCACTATAAAATTTGGCATACTCTGTGTCAATAGGATGACCAAGTTATGAAACAAATTTGATCAAAATTAGGAGATATCTTTTTTCAGTATAAAAGGTCAAAGTCAAGGTCAAATATTTTTTTTTTTTTACTCTGACATAAAAGCTTATTAAATAAAGGTTTTAGATCTATTCAAGAGCTTTAAAATGATGTGTATATTATCGTTATCGGTTGGACAGAAACTGAAATATTTAACTTCAAAGTTTGCCTCCATCCCTCAAAAATGAACTTTTTGTCAAAGTTCCATGACCTATATCTGACCTGTATCCATGGAACCATTTGAGCCATGAACTTGGGATAAAGACCATTCTCATTTTCTCAACAACATCTATCAAGTATTGCAATAATCATGAAAATTGAAGAGATCAAGGTTTTTTTTTTTTAACCAAACTGTGGGGTATATATATATATATATATATATATATATATATATATATATATATATATTATATATATATATATATATATATATATATATATATATATATATATATTATATATATATATATATATATATATATATCACATGGTTTGCAGGAAAGAATCCATTTTGAGAGACCTAAAGTTCTTAAGTTTCTTATTTCAATTGTTTTATGCTATCTGATAAATAAATGTGACTTCAAAATAACCAGGTATTACAGACATCAGAATACCTAAATTTTATGGCCATTTATTCTTTATCAATCATGTTTCTATCTCAATGAATTCAATTTTTTTAAATAAAAAAAAACAAAAAATAAATAAATTCTAAAGGTATTGTATCAGTATTTGCTATCAGTTGGCTTAAAATTATTGATATCACTCCATTTCTAATCAAAACCCTTCATTCCTCCATCAAGAAGATCTGAGGGATGAAGAATATCAGCATTGACTACTTTAAGAAGTTGTGACAACATGTCACAGCACCTCCAAAATATGTTCAAGGTAACGACGTAGTACTAAGTTACGTTCAGTGAGTACCAAGAACAGTTATTTATTAAAATTAAAATTAGAGAATGCATAGGAGCAGAAATATTTTGTGATATATATATATATATATATATACCTTTTTTTTTTTTTTTTTTTACCTTCTCACCCCCTGACCACCCCCTGTTGAGGCGGCCACACTTCGCTAATGAAGCCTCCCGCCGCAGTCGGTCTCGTCCAGAGATCTTCCAAACAAGTGATGCCCCAGAAGATTTTGGGGCGACAGTTGGAGGGACATTCTAAAAGAAAATGATTTACGGTCTCCGGGGCCCTTTTGCATCTGGTACAAGTGGAAGATGTTGCCTGGTTTAAATTGAAATTGTGTTTGTAATGTTGTAAGTTTGGGTGGTGCCCGCATCTCAATCTTGCTAGTGAGATTTGTAAGTGTCTTGGGAGGTTATTGGAGTCGGTGTTTATTTCGGGAGGGGATTCGTTAAGGATGCTGTTTGGAGGTCTGTTGATCATATATGAGTGTGTTAGTTGAGTGTGTATATGTTTGGTTGTTGTGGTATTGGGGGGAGGAGGGGGTATGTGATTTAGGATCTGTTTGTAAAAGGCGCCGGTGGACGATGGAGGCTGTGTTAGTCTCTGTGGGGTAGGTTGTAGGAGAGTATTGTGACATGGGTGAGTGGGTAGACGTGTTTTTGCGTAAAATTGGGTGCCTATCATTTCGAGGTGATTCCTTATAGGTAGTATCTTGGTTTCGTTATGTAGGTGTTGTTGAGGGGTTGTGCGTGTGCAGCCGGTGATGGTGCGAAGGGCTTTATTTTGCGTTATTTGGAGTGTCGTTAAGTTTTGGTCAGGAGAGCAGAGGGTGCCAGACAGGGGAGGCGTAGTTAATGGTGGGGCGTATAAATTGCTTGTAGATAGCAATTGAGGTTTGTATGTTGTTGTTTATGTCTGTGTTGGCCACTGTTTTGAGGATGTTGAGTTTTCTGATTGCGGCTGATGTGGTATTTTGAATGTGCTTGGAGAAAGTGAGGAAGTGTCAAATGTTAGGCCGAGAATTTTTGGGGTTTTGTTGAGGGGTATGGGGGTGTTGTTTAGTAGGAC
Source organism: Armadillidium nasatum (assembly GCA_009176605.1). Classification (NCBI taxonomy): domain Eukaryota; kingdom Metazoa; phylum Arthropoda; class Malacostraca; order Isopoda; family Armadillidiidae; genus Armadillidium; species Armadillidium nasatum. The sequence goes on from SEYY01000847.1 coordinate 59,197, forward strand.
TTGTGGGTGGGTGTTGGATATGTGTTTGTCTGTTGTTATAAGGGTTATGGAGGATTTGTTTGGGGATGCCGTCATCCTGTTTTCTACTAGCCAAGTTTGGAGTTGTGTTATGTAGTCTTGTGTGAGAGATGTTGCGGTGGTGAGGTTTTTGTGAGTGGTGGTAATAGTTAAGTCGTCGGCATATGATATTATGCGGGTGAAAGTTGTTTGGGGTTGAGGGAGGTCTGCTGTGTACAGGTTGAATAGAGTGGGGGAGAGTATGGCTCCTTGCGGAACTCCGTTCTTTAAGTTGATGGTACGTGATTTATGGCCGTTTTGTTGTATTTGGGTGGTTCTTCCTGATAGGAAGTTGGTTAGCCATTTCTTAGTGTTTGTTGGGATGTTGGATTGGAGGATTTTATGGATAAGATTATGTTTCGGGACAGTATCGAAGGCTTTGTTTATGTCAATTGCTATTAGTATAGTTTTGTGATAAGGTGTATGGTTTAGTCCGTTTATTATGGGTTGGATGACGTTGGTAAGAGCAGTGGTGGTGGAGTGGTTGGGTTTGAACCCGTGTTGGAAGTTTTGTTGTGGGATGAATTGGAGGATAGAATTTAGGATTAGTTTTTCAAGAAGTTTTGAGATGGTGGATAAAAGGGAGATTGGGCGGTAGGAGGAGGGGTTTGAAGGGTCTTTACCAGGTTTTAGTTTAGGGATGATTAATGCTTTTTTCCATTGGGGGGGGATATAGTTGAGTTGGATGGATTTGTTGAAGATGGAGGTTATGTATGTGATTGTGTGGTTGGATAGGTGTTTTAGGTGAATATTTGATATGTTGTCTGGTCCTGTTGCTGGAGAGTTTTTGATAGTTTTAATGGTGTTTTGAATGTTTGTGGGTGTGATGACGTTTAAGTTGTTTTGGTTGTTGCATAGCTTTTTCAGTTTTCTTATTATTTTCCTGTTTTGTGGGTGGGTAGGTAAGCTACTTTGCTTAGCGAAGTGTGTGGCCAGTAGGTTGATGTGTTGCTTGGGAGTTAATGGAGTTTGTGTAATGGGATTGGTTGGCGTTTCATGAGTGTGGAGTGGGTTGTTTTTTGCGTTGTGGATTGTGTGGATTGTTTTCCAGACTCTTTTGCTGTTAGTGTTGTCCAAGTTTTTGATGAGGAAGTTTTGGTAGTTGTTGGTTGTGTGAGTTTTTATTAGTGTCGATATTTGATTGTTAAGGGTTTCTAATTGAGTTTTGGTGAGTTGAGTGGGGTTGTTTTGGCGTTTTAGTGCGTTCCTTTGTTTTATGAGAGAAGTGATTTCGGGGAGAGGTTAGGTTTGTATTTTTTAATGTGGCCTTTTGGGTTGTAGATGTTGGCTGCTTTCTGGATTGTGTGGGTGAGATGTTGAATAGCTGATTTGAGGGAGGATATGTTTGTAATTTCGTTTGTTGTGAGGTTTTCGTCTATGTAATTGGAGAAACCGGTCCAGTCTGCTTTTTTGTAGTTGGTAAATGTAGTTTTAGATTTGTGAGTGGGTTTGTTTTTGATGTGGTAATTTTATAATTATTGGTATGTGGTCGGAGTTTAGATCGGTTTCTGGTGGTCCATTGTAGGAGAGGGTGAATGTTTGAGGAGCAAAAAGGTGATGTCTGGTGATGTGGGGGATTGGTTGGATTGCGGGGGGATTCTGGTATGGAGGTTTTTGTTGTTAAGTATGTTCCAAGTGTTCGATGATGTGTGTTCCTCTTTGGTCGGAGGCTTGGTTTTTGTACCAGGTCGGGTGGTGAGCATTGAAGTCTCCGCATAATAGGAGATTAGGGAGGTTTGTTATTGTAGTAAGGTTGGGTAAGTAGTTTGATGGACAGTGTGTGGATGTATGGTGTGGTATGTACAGGTTTACTAAATTGTGCGTAGTTTTATTTAATTCTATTGAGAAGGTTTGGATTTTAGATATGTTGTCAGATTGCGTGTTTGCATGTTGAGAGGATGTGTTGGAGTAATTTATAGAGTTGTGGATGAGAGTTAAGAGTTTGTGATGGTTGGGTTTGTGTTGGGAGTAGATGGAGTCGTATTTGTAGAAAGTAGGGGGGAGTTGGTTTGTTGGAAGGTGGGCTTCTTGTATAAGCGCAATGTGGATGTTGTGTTTGTGTAGGAATGTTTCTAGTTCTTTGTGTTTGTTGTGGAGGCCGTTTATGTTGATTTGTAGGATATTTAGTGTATAGATGTGGGAATTACGATTGATAGGGTTTAAAGTGGTAGGGGGGGGGTGCAAATTTGACAATTCCAATTGTGGTTTGTAGGTGGGAGTCTTTGAAATGGGGAGCATTGTCTGTGGATCCACTTGTGACAGTTTTTGCATTTTATGGAGTCCCTTCTGACTATTTTGTTGCAGATCGGGCATTGCCAGATTACAGGCCCCGGATTTTCCTCTATGTCGCCGGCTTTAAGTAGGAGGAGGAGGAGATACGCCAGCCTAATCTCCTCCTGAAATGGAAAAAAGGAGAAAGTATAGTAGGAGAGTATTGAGAGATAGATTTGAAAGATCTGAAAGATATATATATATATATATATATATATATTATATATATAGATATATATTATATATATATATATATATATATTGTATATTTTTGTTAGGTGTAAGAAGTAGAAGAAGAAGAAGAAGAAGAGGATAAGAAGAGAGAAGTCGCCTGGAGGTTTGGAAGGAGCTTTTAGAAGGAGAGGGAGTTTAGTTTATCTTTACATATTGTATATGATGTTTTTCCTAGTAGAAAAAGGAAGATTTATTTTTTAAGGACAGAGTACAGGCAGACTAGATATCAGGGTTGTCTTTTTCACGTTGGGGTATCTGGGTTGCTATAAGCTCTGAGCGCTCGGTGTTGTAGTTCTCCTGGGGGCCGTAGGGTGTATTGGATTAATCCCTGTTATCTGGTTTGGTCTAAGGAAAGGACCACCAAAGAAAAATAGGATTCCTCCAAGGTAAGCTTTCTAGCTCTGTGTCAGTGTTACCTAGGCTAGATTTATTCATATATTATATATATATATATATTATATATTATATATATATATATATATATATATATATATATATATATATATATATATATATATATATATTATATATATATATATATATATATATATATATATATATATATATATATATATATATATATTATATATATATATATATATATATATATATATATATATATATATATATATATATATATATATATATATATATATATATATATATATATATATATATATATATATATATATATATATATATATATATATATATATATATATATATATATATATATATATATATATATATATATATATATATATATATATATATATATATATATATATATATATATATATATATATATATATATATATATATATATATATATATTTATATATTATATATATATATATATATATATATATATATATATATATATATATATATATATATATATATATATATATATATATATATATATATATATATATATATATATATATACCTGTCATTTCTGTAGTGTGTTCTTGTGGTATACCCATTACATTGAAGCATGCTTCTATTTGTTGTGCTACAAGAGGCCTCGTTGGTGCGAGAAACACAATTTTGCCATTTGGGTACCATCGGTAGTAATTGTATATCAAAACTGCACCAATAAATGTCTTACCCAAGCCTAAAAATTTATAATAATAATAATAATAATAATAATAATAATAATAATAATAATAATAATAATAATAAAAGCTTATAATAAAAATTAATTGTACATACAAAAAATTTTAGAGATGGAAAGGTAAAAAGTATGTATGAAATTAAAGACGAATAACACGATTGTACAGAACAGATTATCAGATCATTTAATATCAGAAAAAAATAGATAAAGTTTTTTATATAGGATTTACGATTAGTACAATAGAATACCTTTTAAAGATATGAGTACAAACAGATATATTAAAAAAAGGTAAATCTGTAATTAAACTTCATATGTATGACTTTAAGAATGATGAAGATTCAAGCCTAAACAGTAAATTTTAATAATATTAGACAAGGGAGGCTGATAAACTGTCATTTTTCATTGTTAAATAAATTGAATTTTAAATTTTCCTACACTACATAAGTGTATGCTGTACAAATTAAAGAGACAAGGTGTCCATGTTCAATTCTGGTAAAGACTATAATAAATATTTTTGCATTCTGGAATTCTTTTTGAGATAATTTAATTACAAATATAAATATCTGACAAACCATACAGTGGAGTAAATGTGAACACATGCGCCAAATGTGGGCAGTATCAAAAATTTACTTAGGCTGTAAAAATATGCTTTAAGTCTTTAAATAATATAGTTTCATGTCATAGGTATTAAATTTTTAGGGAACATTCAACATAAAAGCCATTAATTTTTTTTCCTTTTCCTCAACAACATAAATTTAAGAAATTTTTTAAGCAAATGTGATATATATATATATATATATATATATATATATATATATATATATATATATATATATATATATATATATATATATATATATATATATATATATATATATATATATATATAAAACTGAGATAAATGATAAGGAAACCATCTTGACCAGTGTGACCAGTTAGGATGTCCAAGATGTTTTTTTATAACAAACTTGCAAATGTGACAAGGTATAAAAAATTATGATCAGATAAATGCAGGGAATGTTGAAATCTCATTAAAATAAATTTTTACGCTACTTTAACTAATGTAACATTATTAAATGTAACAGAAATTTCCATCAATCGTGATGAAATATTAACCAAATTCTCCTTCTCTTGTCTATATATATATATATATATATATATATATATATATATATATATATATATATATATATATATATATATATATATATATATATATATATATATATATATATATATATATATATATATATATAATAAAATTCAATGTGTTAAAATTAATAAAATATTTAAAATTATAAGAAATTAAAATATTTTGGTGTTAAAATGCAAAAATTACCTATATATTATATTGGTAAAAAGTTACGCATCCGAGTGCGAGACGAAATTGATATCTATCAAGATCTAAACTCGCCACAGTTAACTAATTTACATCGTAAAAGTTAGTCATATTTTTTTACATGCATAATTTATGTTAAAGTCTATTACGTTCATAATTTATGTTAAAGTGATCATAAAGTCATTATATATGTTAAAACTAAGCCATTGTTAATAAGAATTATAAATCTATTCGTGATAGTATTGTTTCATATTCCTACTGTCGAGATAAGTATACATTTTATAAGACTACTTTGTGGCTTATGTAATCAAGTGTAATTATTTGAAATCATCTTTAATTAATTGCATCAAAGTGTCTTCTCTCTCAAGAGAATTCTTCAACCTCTTTAGTTTCAATGAAACCCTATACAGTGGAACTCCAATATCCTTCATTAATCCGTTCCCTAGGGGATGATGAATATCGAAAAAGACGAATATCGAACAATTTTTCCCATAGGAATTAACTAAAAATGGATTAATTCGTTCCCAGCCTCGAATTTTGCCTATTTATTCTTTAACAAAAAAAAATTTCACTCTAGAATCGATCTCCGAAATCATTTCAAGCACTGTACAATTTAACAACTGTACATATTAACCAGCGTACTGCCAAAAATAATACGTAATACGCACTGTGTAGGCCTACATAAATGCTAAACACAAAAATTTTAAAAAGAAATTTACCTTTTGGATGGGAAAAACAATGATTGTTATTAAGAGTTTATTTTTAAGGTTATAGGTTATTATTGGTTGGATTATTGGTTGGAAGGTGAGTCGCCTTCCATTACGAATATTGATTTTTCGACGAATATCGAAAAAAATGACGAAAAAACAGGGCGAATATCGAAAAAGATGAATAATGGCGGAGACGAATATTGGAGCTCCACTATACTTATATTGTTTTGGGTATTTCCTAAGGCTTAGTGGCCATTATTATGAAGTGGGTGAATGGGATAAATTGGGGAGAGGGGGGGGGGGCTACTATAAGGTAAGATGGTTTCAAGTAATTTGTAATTTTAAAAATCTTAATAGTCAACATCTATTCATAATATTAATAATATATATATATATATATATATATATATATATATATATATATATATATATATATAGGACGTAGGGGGAGAACGTAGCGCCGTCCGAAGCGATGTAATTACCCCCTATTGGGCATAACCCGCGGAGTGATAGGATGGGCTAGACCATTCCGTTTCACTCCGTCGCCCTTTGGTTCGTTCCATTTCGCGTTTCACATTCTCAGAGGGTCTCTAGTGTACCTTGGCCTCATTCTGGAGTGTTTATGCTCCCACTACCTCTCCACCCCATTTCTTCACATGTTTATACATATTTGCAAGCGCTTACTGTTACGTTACCTTTATAAAACAAAACAAAATGGCAAAAATCAGAGCTGACCTCGGAGATGCTTCTAGGGGCGGCATCCAAAGAATGCCCCTCAACCTCCACCCATCATCACTTGGGAGTTGGCGGCCTGCGATGATGGGGATGGTACCGCCATGACCCGGCGTCCGGCTTGCCTCGGTGCACAGTCTTCTTTTATCATTAATTTCTGTAACATTCGCGGTCTTTTTTCTAATTTCCCATTTGTCGAACACCATCTCTCTTCTTCTAAACCTCATCTCTTGTTTCTAACCGAAACTCAGGTTCTTGAGTGTGCTGACAGCAAACCTTATTCTGTTACCTCCTACTGTCTCTATCCTCAATTTTCAGCCAAAGGCGATTGTTGCGCATATGTGCGCAACGATGTTATTTGCTCTCGTTGTCTCTAATTTGGAGTCTCCTGAATTCTCTACTTTATGGCTACAGCTCTCTTGCAATTCTACTACTAAATTTATTTGTTCTGTTTATTTATCTCCTAATTCTACTGATTATCCAAAATTCTTCGACTATTTAAACTAAAAAATAGAACACATTCTTTTTCTCCTTTCTCCGAAATCATCATTTTAGGTGATTTCAATGTTCACCACCGCCAATGACTTTTATCTAGTTCTCATGATCCAGCGAGTGAACTCGCCTACAACTTTTCTATCCAGAACAACCTTCAGCAGTTGGTGCAACTCCCTGGCCGTATCTTTGACCGTGTTGGTGATGAACCAAACATACTTTATCTTTTCCTTGCTTATCCTTCTCCTTATACTGTTAAACTCTTTCCTCCTCTGGGTTCATCCGATCACCTTCTTATCTCCGTATTCTTGTTCTGTCTCTTCAAGTCTTCCGCAAGAAAGGCCCCGCCTTCGGCGAGGAGACGTTTTGGGCACTTCGGTGCTGCTAACTGGTCTGACTTGCGGTTGTACTTCTCTGATTTTCCATGGAATGATTATTGCTTTCGTGGGAGGGTCCCTCGGAGTGTGCTGAGCGCATAACCAAGGTGATTCTCTCTGGCATGGAGGCGTACATTCCATATTCTTTCCCTTCTACTAAACCTAACAAACCTTGGTTTAACTCTGCTTGTTCTCGCGCTATCCGCCGCAGGGATGCTGCCTTCAGGGATTACCGTCGTCTTCAAACTCCAGAAACTCATTCAACTTATATTTCATCCCGGAATCGTGCAAAATCTATTCTTCGAGATACCAAAAACTCTTTTCTCTGCCGCAAATGCAATAATCTTTCTGGCTCTTCTTCCTCTCGACCTTTCTGGCATTTTGCCAAAAAATGTCAACTCTAACTTTGCTTCTTCCTCTTTCCCTCCTCTAGTCTTTTCCAATGGCACCAACTGCCATTTTACCTATAACTAAAGCTGAACTCTTCGCTCAAACTTTTGCCTCTAAATTCAACCTTAGACGATTCCGGAGCTATTCCTCCTCCTTCAACCCCCTCCAACTCATTTATGCCTAAAATTGTAATTTCTTCTAAAGATGTCATTTCTGCTCTCTCTGAGCTTAACACTAAGAAGGCGTACGGTCCTGATGGTATCCTCCTGTGGTTCTCAAAACTTGTGCTTCTGAGCTTGCACTGCCTTGGTATACTATTTCGTTTCTGTTTTTTATTTCAACCTTTCCTTCTTGTTGGATATTTTTGCTCATTCAGCCTGTGCCGAATGTTGATTTCTCTAAACCCTTTAACTACTGTCCCATTTTTTTAACCTCTGTAGTTTTCGAATCTATCCTTAACAGGAAGATTTGGAAACATCTCAATTCTTCTAATCTTATCTCTGATCGCCATATGGCTTTCGTAAGAAACGCTCTACTGGTGATCTTCTTTCCCTTCTCTCTGACTCTCCATAGGGAGGAGTTTATTAGTTTTTTCGCCTTAGACTCTACCTTGTCCAAAAAAGTCAGGAAAAGAGCTCCTCTCTCTCTCTCT
>SEYY01000847.1:67667-97667 GCA_009176605.1 Armadillidium nasatum
AAAGTTAGAGTTAACATTTTTTGCAAAATGCCAGAAAGAGCGTGAAGAAGAGAAACCAGAAAGATTATTGCATTTTTTTTTTACAGAGAAAAGAAGTTTTTGGTGTTACGAAGTATATATTTTGCACGATTCCGGAATGAAATATAAGTTGCGTGAGTTTCTGAAGTTTGAAGACGACGGTAATCCCTGAAGTCAACATCCCTGCGGCGGACAGAGTGAGAACAAGTAGAGTTAAACCAAGGTTCGTTGATTTAGTAGAAGGGAAAGAAAATGGAATGTACGCCTCCATGCCGAAGAGAATCACCTCGGTTATGCGCTCAGCACACTCCGAGGGACCTCTTCCACGGAAGCAATAATCATTCCACGGAAAATCAAAGAAGTACGACCGGAAGTCCGACCAGCTTGCGGCACTGAAATGCCACAAATGTTTCCTTTCAACAGAAGGGGGTCTTCCTGGGCGGAAGACTTGAAGAGATATGAGAGGATACAGAGTTAAGATGACCGGAGGAACCTAGAGGAGTAAAGAGCTTAACAGTATAAGGAGAAGGATTAGAAGTTAGAAAAAGGTCTAGAACGTTGGGTTCATCTCCAAGACGATCAGGGATACGAGTAGGGAGCTGCACTAACTGCTCAAAGTCGTTTTGAATAGCGAAATGGAAGGTACTTTCACCAGCTGTATCATGAGAACTAGAAGAAAGCCATTGGCGGTGGTGAACATTGAAATCACCTAATATGGTGATTTCAGAGAAAGGAGAAAAGAGAATGTGCTATATTTTGGAGTTTAAATAGTCGAAGAATTTTGAATAGTAAGTAGAATAAGGAGGTAAATTAACAGAACAAATGAATTTAGTCATAGAATGACAAGAGAGCTTAAGCCACAAGGTAGAAAATTCGGAAGACTCCCAATTAGAGACTCGACTCGAGAACAAACGACATCGTTGTGCACGTATGCGCACATCCGCCTTTGGCTGAAAATTGAGGACAGAAACAGTAGGAGGAAACAAAATAGGGTTTGCTATCAGAACGCTCAAACATCTGAGTTTCGGTCAAGAATAAGAGGCGAGGTCTAGAAGAAGAGAAGTGATATTCAACAAAGTGGAAATTGGAATGAAGACCACGAATATTGCCGATATATTATATATATATATATATATATATATATATATATATATATATATATATATATATATATATATATATATATATATATATATATATATATATAATATATATATTTATTTTTTTTTTTTTTTTTTTTTTTTTTTTTTTTTTATTATATTTTATATATTATATATATATATATATATATATATATATATAATATATATATATATATATATATATATATATATATATATATATATATATATATATATATATATATAAATTATTTACTCATCTTTAAATGGAAAACATTGTTAAAAGGTTTTGTTTTTTTGTTTGTTTTATTTGGGGGGGGGGCATTTTTCCACCACTCACGGGCAGAGCCCTTTTCAAGGATGAAGCATAATTGAAAAATAAAAGAAAACTTATCCAGCCTAATGCAGACCTCTCAGGAGAACGCAAAAGGAGATTTAAAGTGATGTTAAATACAACAGGAAAGCAGAAGTTAGGAAGTAACACAGAAGAGAGGTGGCTTGAAAAGAGGAAGTACCACAACGTGCAAGCCTAGAGTATGCAATGCTCACACATATTTCATGTGCAAGCAAGGTACCCCATGTGCTGCGATGGCGACACAATGGAAGTGGAATGAGAGAGGTGAACTCCCATGAGCACCTGCCTTTGTAGTACCTGTAGAAAAGAGAGTTAGCCAACATCAAGGGAGGGTCAAGGGAGTTTGAAAGAAGGGGATAGTTTATTAGTCTATTAACCTTAGACTAAACACTATCCAAAAGAAGTGTGAAACTGGAACCAACACAAATGTGAGAACAACACTCCATGCAAGGATGGATAAGACCCTTATATAATTGGAATAACTGTCCAGAAGAAAAAAATTCTCACAATCTGAACAGAACACACAGCTTTTAAGAGGTCACCTTAGCCACCATTGTGATATAAGGTTTCCAAGATAATTTGTTGTTTATAATTATTAGACCAAGAATGTTTATGTTGTTTACAGGTGAGACGGGAGAGCCGTCGAAGGAGATAGGAAAGTTGGGAGGGTTTTTTCTAAAAAAAAAATGCAAATTATTATATATATATATATATATATATATATATATATATATATATATATATATATATATATATATATATATATATATATATATATATATAATCATCCCTAAACTAAAACCGGGCAAAGACCCTTCAAACCCCTCCTCCTACCGCCCAATCTCCCTATTATCCACCATCTCAAAACTTCTTGAAAAACTAATCCTAAATTCTATCCTCCAATTCATCCCACAACAAAACTTCCAACACGGGTTCAAACCCAACCACTCCACCACCACTGCACTTACCAACATCATCCAACCTATAATTAAACGGACTAAACCATAAGCCTTATCACAAAACTATACTAATAGCAATTGACATAAACAAAGCCTTCGATACTGTCCCGAAACATAATCTTATCCATAAAATCCTCCAATCCAACATCCCTACAAACACTAAGAAATGGCTAACCAACTTCCTATCAGGAAGAACTGCCCAAATACAACAAAACGGCCATAAATCACGTACCATGAACTTAAGGAACGGAGTTCCGCAAGGAGCCATACTCTCCCCCACTCTATTCAACCTGTACACAGCAGACCTCCCTCAACCCCAAACAACTTTCACCCGCATAATATCATACGCAGACGACATAACTATTACCACCACTCACAAAAACCTCACCACCGCAACATCTCTCACACAAGACTACATAACACAACTCCAATCTTGGCTAGCAGAAAACAGGATGACGGCATCCCCAAACAAATCCTCCATAACCCTTATAACAACAGACAAACACATATCCAACACCCACCCACAAGTCCTACTAAACAACACCCCCATACCCCTCAACAAAACCCCAAAAATTCTCGGCCTAACATTTGACACTCACCTCACCTTCTCCAAGCACATTCAAAATACCACCTCAGCTGCAAACAGAAAACTCAACATCCTCAAAACAGTGGCCAACACAGACATAAACAACAACATACAAACCTCAATTGCAATCTACAAACAATTTATACGCCCCACCATTAACTACGCCTCCCCTGTCTGGCACCCTCTGATCTCCGACAAAAACTTAACGAAACTCCAAAATAACGCAAAATAAAGCCCTTCGCACCATCACCGGCTGCACACGCACAACCCCTCAACAACACCTACATAACGAAACCAAGATACTACCTATAAGGAATCACCTCGAAATGATAGGCACCCAATTTTACGCAAAAACACGTCTACCCACACACCCATGTCACAATACTCTCCTCCAACCTACCCCACAGAGACTAACTCACCCTCCATCGTCCACCGGCGCCTTTTACAAACAGATCCTAAATCACATCCCCCTCCTCCCCCCAATACCACAACAACCAAACATATACACACTCAACTAACACATTCATACTTGATAAACAGACCCCCAAACAACACACTAAACGGACCCCCCCCCCCGAAATAAACCCCGACTTCAACAACCTCCCAAGACACTTACAAACCTCACTTGCAAGACTAAGATGCAGGCACCACCCAAACCTACAACATTACAAACACAAATTCAAAATAAACCAGGCAACATCTCCCACCTGTACTAGATGCGGAATGGCCCCGGAGACCGTGAAACACTTTCTATTACGCTGTCCTTCCAACTCTCGCCCCAAAATCTTCTGGGGCATCACTTCTTTGAAGGATCTCTGGACGAGACCGACTGCGGCAGGAAGCTTCATTAGCGAAGTGTGGCCGCCTCAACATGGGGTGGTCAGGGGGTGAGAAGATAAAAAAAAAAAAAAGGTAATATATATATATATATATATATATATATATATATATATATATATATATATATATTATATATATATATATATATATATATAATATATATATATATATTATAATATATATATATATATATATATATAATTTGCATCATTTTTAGAAAAGGTACAAGAATGGCTTGTCAATTAAAACTGAACTGTTGTTTTATAATGCATAATATTAATATTTCAATGCAGAAAGTTATGAAAACGATATAAATGATTTAAATATATAAATAAACTACTAAAATGTCACATTTGAAGTATATATATATATATATATATATATATATATATATATATATATATATATATATATATATATATATATATATATATATATATATATATAAAAACATGGGTTTTTTCCACCCTTCTCATAGCCATAGACTTAAAAAGCCTTCGATTCAGTCCCTAGGCACATCCTTAAAAAAATTATTCAATAAAACTTCCCCCTCGACATAAAGAAAAATGGATAGCTAATTTCTTATCCAGAAGAACTGCACAAGTTCAACACAACAACTTAAAATCTCATACAGTAAACATAAAAAATGGTGTCCCTCCCCACAAGGAGCCATACTATCTTCACCTCAGATATCTTCCATGTCCTCAGTCTCCACATACACACATCACAACATATGCTGACATTATTACATTAATATACGGTATATATATATATATATATATATATATATATATATATATATATATATATATATATATATATATATATATATATATATATATATATATATATATATATATATATATTAGTGATGGATCGGATGTCATATTTTCCAATTTGCGGATGCGGATGCGGATGTTGAATTTTGGAGAAGTGCGGATGCGGATGCGGATGTTGAATTTTCGAAAGTGCGGATGCGGATGCGGATGCGGATTTTGAATTTTCGAAAAGTTCGGATGCGGATGCGGATGCGGATGTTGAATTTTTGATGCGGATGGATGTTAATTTTGCGGATGCGGATGCGGATGCGGATGTTAATATATATATATATATATATATATATATATATATATATATATATATATATATATATATATATATATATATATATATATATATATATATATATATATATATATTAGTGATGGATCGGATGTCATATTTTCCAATTTGCGGATGAGGATGCGGATGGTGGATGTTGAATTTTGGAGAAGTGCGGATGCGGATGTGTGGATGTTGGAATTTTCGAAAGTGCGGATGCGGATGCGGATGCGGATTTTGAATTTTCGAAAAGTTCGGATGCGGATGTTAATTTTGATGAGGATGCGGATGCGAATGCGGATGTTAATTTTGATGAGGATGCGGATGCGGATGCGGATGCGGATGTTAATTATATATATATATATATATATATATATATATATATATATATATATATATATATATATATATATATATATATATATATATATATATATATATATATATATATATATATATATATATATATATATTTCACTATCACCTTTCCCACTTTTGTGAGGTGGTGCCCGCCACAATTCCCTTACAAACTTAACTATTCTCACCTTTTAACGCTTTCACCACCTCCCTCCATCTCTGTCTCCACAAATCTTCTACCCTCGTCTAAACTCAAATTCCTTCCATCAAAATCACTCTCACTCCATCCATCCATCTCCGCTTCGGCTTTCCCCTCCCCCTACCCTTCCCCTGTCTACATCGGATCTACGTACCTTGCCAACCATTCTGTTCTCTTTCATTCTTCACATATGTCCAAACCATTTTAGCACATCCTCCTCCTCTCTATAAATTACACCCTTCTTCCATTTACACATCTCCCTTATTCTTTCATTTCTAATCCTATCAATCCTTCTCAATTTATATATCGCTCTCAAATCTTTCATCTCAAAGACATTGAAACTTTTTCTTGACCGAGCACTTATCGTCTATGTTTCACACACACATACAATACAGAAGGTGAACACATACATTCAAACATTCTTATCTTTATTTCTTTCGAAATTTTTCCTTTCTTCCATACTTTTCTTAAGCCCCCTAATACTTTCATTCCTTCTACCACTCTGTTCTTTATTCCTTTTTCCGTCCCACCCTTACCTTCCACCCAACATTACTAGATATTTGAATTCATTCACCTCCTCAAGTTTCCATTCTCACACTTCTACAAACCAATTCCTCCCTCCACATTTCCTCATCCCCACCTCCAATCCTCATAACTATTCTTCGCTGGATTGAATTTCAATCTCGTGTTTGCACATTTCACTTCAAACTCTCTCACAAGTATTCTCATCTTTTCTCCAGATTCTGCCACCAACACATGCCGCATCATCTGCAAAAAGTAAAACATTCACTTCACATTCACCCTCCATATTTCTCAACGTAACACTCTTCCCTTCTCTCTCCATTTTTCTAAGTAAACCATTCATCAATAGATTAAATAACATGATATTACAAACCCCTGTCTCAATCCCACTCCTATGCTAAACCAATCCGATAGTTCTCTCTTCACCCTCACTCTTGATCTACAATTCGCATATATATATATATATATATATATATATATATATATATATATATATATATATATATATATATATATATATATATATATATATATATATATATATATATATATTAGTGATGGATCGGATGTCATATTTTCTAATTTGCGGATGCGGATGCGGATGCGGATTCGAATTTTTTCAAGGAGATGCGGTGCGGATGCGGATGTTGAATTTTTGAAAGTGCGGATGCGGATGTTGAATTTCCGAAAGTGCGGATGCGGATGCGGATGCGGATGTTGAATTTTCGAAAATGCGGATGCGGATGTGGATGCGGATGCATGCCATCACTATATGCCATATATATATATATATATATATATATATATATATATATATATATATATATATATATATATATATATATATATATATATATATATATATATATATATTGTGAGCATAAAATTATCTCTATTGCTAATATTATTCACAGATAGCCGTCATGGAAGCTCATATCCAAGTAAAAAGAAGCTAATTATCCGAAATGAAAAAAAGGAATGGAAAACGCTCAATCAAGATTGAAGGATCTTCACTTCATTACTTCATTATAAATATGAGCGTTTTATCATTTTTGTAGTTTATTTGGAATTAGTTACTAAATTTTCTTACTTTCTATTTCTTTTAGGGATCATATTACTTACTTATTAGTTGAATATCTACACAAAATAAAAACTATTGTAAACATTCATTATAAGAAAAATAATAAATTCAACAAACAATTCCAAAAAAGAATTTCGTAGTGAAACTGTACCAACAAACCGTTTCGCGTGAGTTTTTTTTTTTAAGGTTTTTATTTCACAACATATACATAACAAAAATTTTTATAATTATATTACATAAAGGAAAATTCTTAATTTCTTTTATAGTTCCGGGATAGGAACTACATTCAACATAGTCTTCTCAACTTTTCTTCAAGAGTCCTTTTCCTTAAATGTTCCTTAATAGTCAGAATCGACAGCAGGAATTCCTTTATTGATTCACAACTCTTCAATAAAATTAAACATTCCTGTCAGTTCTTCACTAGAACTCTAATTTGTTCAACTCTTAAAAATCTTTCCTCAAAGTTCTAACCGTGTTGTCAAGATTTTCATTGTTCATCATTCTATTCTATTATATTATCTACAAAGTAAAAATCTTTAGAAATTCTACGTGTTTTCCTCTACCTCGAAATAAACCAAGAACTACAGAACCAGTTCTTGTTATATCTTTGTTGTCGGGAAGTAGTGAAATGATATAAGAAGTGAATTAAAAGTGATGATGTGTCATTCAAAAAAATAAAATAAATATATAAAATGATCAATAATATCAAATAAATAAATAAAAAGCATGCTCAACTTATAATTAAATGCATGTACAAATTAAAAAAAATTTTACACTTCAATGCATGAAACTTACTTTTGAAGAATAGCATTTGTATAATTTTGAAGTACTATTAAGTATCATTAGTTGATATAGATAGACTCATTGCATTGTAATGCTATTAGTGTAATTCTAATACAATAATTTACTATTCAATATAAACTAGTGTTGGAATTTGTTCTAATTAGTATTGAAGTAGTAATATTGAAATTAATATAAGATAAGATTTTCTTTTGCTTTAAAATACTTTAAATTCATTATTTTTATAAAATAAATTTTTGAATTCATTCAAATATTACTTTAAAATACTTTTCATGAAATAAAGTTGTCAATTGTTTAATTTGAGAATATTAAGTAATTTCAATAAATCGAGTAAAATTCATGAAAGAATAATATATTCATAATTCATAAATTTATAACTTGTTATTTAATGTTTTTATGTTTAACTATACATATTTATTTTTATTTTTTTGCATGGTTGGAATGATGAAGGTTTTATTTCTCGGTACCTCTGAGTTGGGGGTATTGGGAGGTATGAGAGAGCGTATGCAGCGGATGTACAATATCAGATTGTTTGTTTCCTGTTTTCCTGGGGCAAACTTAATGATATTAGGGCAAACATTAACACACTATCTTCGCACAAGTGGACCGGTGGATCAGATATTTATATTTGGTCTAACGTGTTCCATTTGGAAAAAGATTCCTCTGACTTGAGGGTTCTTCAGTTAATCCTCCACAACCTTCCACATCGTCGACTGTATCGTCAGAATTAACCACCTTCGGTACATTACAGGTAGCTAGATATTGGAAGTTCGCAAAGGAAAGGGGCGTGTCCAAAGAGACTGCTCTAAAGGAGCTTAATCGTATTTTCGAACAGGTGACCAATACGGATCATCAGGATTAAGTTTCTTTCCTTCCTTTGTAGGTCAGAGAGGTGACCTATTTCTTGGTTATTGAACAATTTTTCATCATTTTTTTTAGATAATTGAGTGCTTCTATGACAATGCTTCATTCTTGCACTCCTGCTTGCCTTCCTTGTCTTTAAAGAAAGTTGGTCAGTCTCGGTCACCGACACCAACTTTGGTAAGGGGGTGTAGGAACGGGTGTTCTGTCACTATTAATGATATTTTTCACAGGAGGTTGTCATGGAAGCCTATAATCACAAGAAAAGAGGGTTCAGTAACATCAACTACAATCCAGAACAAAACACTCTGGAGGATTCTTCAACACACAATTTACTGATATGTATTTTTTCTTTTCTTGTAAACACTAACTCTCTTATTTGTCTTTTTAGGTAGATTATTCTTTGAGTAAAATATTTAAAGACTATTGTAAAGCAAGTATTAAAAAGTATTAAGAACAAACTAAAGACATTAACTATTACCAAATTAAGACTTTTATCATATTACGATATTACGATTGTCTACAAATTGAGCAAGAATTTCTATCACCAGGAAAATCCTGGGTAAGTTGTATTCATTTTTATTTCATTCAATATATTGAAAAGTAAAAGAAAATAAAATAGAAGCAATTTACTAGAAACATAAAATAACAACAAGAATTTTCTTCCACAGTCCCGGGATTGGGAACTGTATAATCTACTTCATTAACGTCTCATCGTCCTTCAACACTTCAACATTGTTTTCCATCTTCCTCAATTTAAAATACTTGATTATGAGATTTATTTGTTGAACGATATTCTTCTGAATTCAACATTCTCGGTCAGTTTTCAATAACCACAAAAACCCTATTCAACCGTTCCTTCGTTTTTCTCAAGACCTTCTTATACGTTCTTAATCCTTGTTTTTGAAAAAGAATTCCTTCTTTCATAACTCCCATTGTCTAAGAATAAATATTCTAAAATTTTATTACCGAATTTTATTCACCTTCAACTTTGAAAAACGGTTTGTTATTGTACATATGCTGCCATCCGCTCTTTTGTGATCCCAATAGTCCTTACTACGGAGCTGAGTTTTGTTTTTGATCGTTTACATCAGAGAGCGACTTCATATCAACAACATCGTCCGTGTCAAGAGGAAAAACGGACGATACAATTTGAATACCTATTTCTACGAAACATTGTGAGTACTCAATATATATTAACTTTATTTTCTCTAATAGCGTACAATATATGAGTAGCTAACCACAAACAGAATGTCTGCTTCCCCCACCAAATCATGGATAACACTTATCACTATGGACTGCAATCTATCATCCTTACACCCACAAATCATGCTAAACAACACTTTCATTCCCTACAGACACTCAAAAATATTAGGATTAACTCTCGACCCCCACCTCACCTTCTACAAACACATACAAAACATATCAGCATCCACAAACAGAAAATTAAACATTAAAAATTATTGCTAACACTAATATACACAATCATCAACAAATAGCCATCACAACATACAAACAATTTACATGCCCTGTCCTCAACTATACTTCCCAACATGTCATCCATTACTTTCTAGACAAATAAACAAATTACAAACAATACAAAACAAAGCGCTCAGAACAATAACTGGATACACCTCAACAACTCAACTACAACACCTACATGATGAAACTAGAATACCTCCCACAGCAACTCACCTAGATAGGAACTCGACTTTACTCCAAAACCCTTCTGCATGATCACCCCTGCCATGCAACTCTTACAAATCCAACAAGACACACACTCAAATAAACACCATCCTCCCCTGCACACCTTTACCGACTCATTCTGAACAGCATCTATCACCAAGCACATCCACACCAGTCTCACAGAGTCCTACCTACAACAGCGTAAACAGTATTTTCAACAAATTGTCCCTGGGCATGGCAAAGGATACTGACAGCATTCTCATTCTAGTCCAGGCAACCCTAGCAAGGCTCAGGTGCAGCCATCATCAAAACCTTCAAGACCACAAACACAGGTTCCATTTAAACCAAACCACCTCCCCAACTTGCACCAGATACAACACTGTGCCAGAGACTGTGTCTCATTTCTTGCTGACCTGTCCATCAAGTCAGCTACCCAGAACAACCTGGGATATCTCAGTCCTGGGGGACTTGTGAAGAAGACTGGTTGCTGTGGTGGTCTTTCTGAGCAAGGTGTGGCTGACCCTTTAGGGTGTTCAGGGGTGAGAAAAGTAAAGTGTGCATATATATATATATATATATATATATATATATATATATATATATATATATATATATATATATATATATATATATATATATATATATATATATATATATATATATATATATATAAAACAAACCTGTTGGTAGGCACACAAGTGTATTTTTGAGCAATGAAGCTTTAACAATATTGTATTGGTATTCTCTTACAGGATAATTGGTAGGATAGACCCATGTTCTGCTTGCTTCAATATCAAGATTTGCCATTTGACAAAAATATCCTCAAAAAAAGCTCCATTTATTAAACTTTTCTTTAAAACCAAAGTTTTGAGAATATTATTTAATCTGAAAGCATAGGAAATTTAAACTTAATTTAATATATATATATATATATATATATATATATATATATATATATATATATATATATATATATATATATATATATATATATATATATATATATATATATATTGTAAGGAATTTTCCTTATATATATATATTATTTTTCTTAATTGGTTTAATATGTTTAGTTAACATATATCATCAAACTCTTTTCTCTAATTTCAGACATTATTATAAGTTAAAATATTGTTTTGGTATTTTTCTAAAGGAAAACTCTTGTATACTTATTTAAGTTTATATATCTTATAAGTTCATATTCCTGGAAGTTAAGGTATGGATTTTTTTTATTTTTACTCAATGTATCTATGTTGGTACACTCAAACAAACGATTCATTATGTATTTCATTATTCACAAGGAACTCCATCCTATCCCTTTGCTGTGCTGACCTCTTCTCCAATAAAAGTGAAAAATAGACCTCAACTTAGTTGAGGTAAGTTAGAGTTTAGGATATTTTTAGGTTTTTCTTTTTAATGTATAAAATTCATCATATATATATATATGATTTAATGTTAAAGATTAGTTTCCATTAGTAAAACTTAAAAGAACTATAAATCTTATTATAGGTTCCTGGTTGGGAGCTTTTGGTACCTTTTACCTATTCCTGGTTGGGAGCTTTTGGTACCTTTTACCTATTCCTGGTTGGGAGCTTGATTGCTTATTCCTGATTGGGAGCTTTTGGTACCTTATACCTATTCTTGATTGGGAGAGCATCTATACCTCAAATTGATCATACTTTTCTTGATTGGGAGTTTCTTCTCTTTGCTGATATACACAACCTTGTGTGTTTTTTTTTTTTATAAACATCTAAAGTTCCTTAAAAGTGAATATTCTTGACAAAGACAAGTGTAAATCAACTCATCATAGAAAAGGAACTTTAAAAATTAGTGTAATTTTTGGTGTAATATCTTCATCCTTATCATGAAGGTTAGCACCTCTTTTTAAATTTTTGTGTTATAAAGTAAAAGACTAAAAATAAGTCTTATATTCTTGTGATTTATATTTTTTTTAGAAACAAACAGTGAATTAATTTTATAAAGGTCATTTTACCTTTATTTACAAAAGCCAAAATATATAATTATATATTATTTATAAATTTCCATTTCATATAAATCTATCTTAAAAATATATATATTTTTGTGTGTGTCTCTTGCCATATTTGAGTGTAAGCGCAGTGAATCAGTGAGTGAATTGGTATAATATTTTCATTACTCTTAATAAATATATAAATTAGGTTATAGATATATATATATATATATATATATATATATATATATATATATATATATATATATATATATATATATATATATATATATATATATATATATATATATATATATATATATATATATATTTTTTTTTTTTTTTTTTTTTTTTATTTTCATTATTTTCATCCCTAAATATATATATATTATCCATTATTAAATTATTTTTTTATAACTTTTATTCTTTTTCCCCACATGTAAGAGTAAGTTCTTTTTGAGGAGTCAAATTCCTGTAATTTACACAAGGTAAATATAAATATAACAGTTCCTCTAATACTTTCGCTTGCATGTGTGGGCATCATTATTTGTTCTAATTCTATATATCTTTTTTTATTTTTCTTGCTTGAGTGTTGTGTCGCATGTTTCCCTAATTTTAAGAAGCTTACCTCCTCTTCTGCTTTTGTGACTTGATTTCAAGAGCCTTCCTATTTATCATCTCATCAATCATTTCTTTGGAGTTAGCACTGGTACGTAAAACCTATATTTTTTTTTCAATTGGTATATGTTCAAGGACAGTTGTAACGGTAGAAAGTTATTGAAACTTTCCTTTGGGGATATTGTTTGTTCCCAAATTGGTGTGAGATCTACATATGGTCAACTGACCCTCGTAATCAATAATCACCATAACTTTACTTTAAACCCCCAGTTAAAATTATAACAATATATATATATATATATATTGTGAGAATGTGCCATTCTAACGTTCTTATTCTTTTCTTCCCAATAGTTATTGGTGAAGAAAGAAACTGATGATCGACCACGAAAATAAGAAGAGGGATTATTATTAACAGATAATTATTTTGCATTTTTGTAGCTTGTTTTTCTAATTTTTATTTTCTTCACTAGGTAACTATCTTTATAACTTAATTAAAATTTAATATAAAATTAACTCTACTTTGAATATAAAAATAACTATCACAAATTAAGTTGAAAATAAAACTACAAGAATTAATACCTTTACGAACTCTCAACTATAAAGATTTAATTCAAGTATTGGAGCCAACCACTCTGGCCAATACGTGAGTTAATGCAATTATTTGTCTTAAAGATTTTAATTGATAAATTTATCAAAATATCTTATAAATTTTTCTGATTTTTAGTTTCAACTTTGGAGTTTATTTTCAACTCTAGACTACAAAAATCATCAGTCAACTTCCTAGTTCTCCTTCTTTTATTGAATTGACGACGGTTGTCTTCTTAATTGACAGTCATTAAGAAACCAATATACCCGTCAGTTCTCTACAACCTAACACCCTTTTTCTGCATTGCTCTTCGTCAACAGACCTTTCTTTATTGTTCTGCTCGAACTCTGATAACAGCATTGTTTCTTGTTCATATTCCTTAGCCATCTTTCAACAATTAAACGATTTTGTTTTTCTTGTTTTTCAATGACCTGTTGTTTGAATTTTTATTAAATCTGCCAAAGCTGTTCCTTTTATTGATCCACACTGCCCTAGCAGAGGTCCTGAGGACTTCCTGTTCGAGAAAAATATCAGATCACAATAGAAATTCAACTTCCCAATATCGTCCAGCTGAAGAGGACGACGCCATGTACAACAACGATCATCGCTGAAGAAGATCATCAACACACCAGTGGACTCAACATCAACAGTGAGTTTTACTACAACTATTAAATTTTGTTTTCTTCTGTTGGTAGTATAAAGTTGCGCGATATTGCTAACAATATATATATATATATATATATATATATATATATATATATATATATATATATATATATATATATATATATATATATATATATATATATATATATATATATAAAGAAATTCTGTATATATATATATATATATATATATATATATATATATATATATATATATATATATATATATATATATATATATATATATATATATATATATATATATATATCGAAATTCTGTACACTTTTAGCATGCAAAAATTCAATCAATGCACATTTCTTCAACAAAGCAATCACTATTAGTTTCCATTTTTCTATCCCTGCACAATAATGAAAACAAATAACTATACCATTTGCATGTAAATCTATTTTACAAGCTTCAATCTTTCAAATGCAGATCTGAAAATGTTTATACCTGCTTTTGTTGCTTTGCAACGCATCAGCAAGCTTAATTTTTTGGCCTGCCTTTATATGCAATAACTTTTTAAAAAAAAAAAAAATTATGCAAAGATTTTTTTTTTTAAATTATAAACAATTGGTATAAACATCTAGTAAAAATTATATGTATTACAATCATATTACTGATTGCTTTTACAAAGGAGACCTAGTTGATATTGTATTTCTTGATTTTAGAAAAGCTTTTGATAAAGTATCTCATAAAAGGTTGATTTACAAGTTATCTCATTGTGGTATAGTTGTTCATAACTGGATAGAGAAGTAGTTGAAAGATATGGGAGAGTATATAATATTAAATGGAAATAAATCATCATGGAAGTTGGTAAAAAGTGGTATTCCCTAAGGTTCTGTACTGGGGCCTTTTCTATTCTTAATATTAAAGTATTGGAAAGGGAACAAATATGCTTAGTTTCTAAGTTTTCTGATGACACTAAGCTGGAATGTGTGGCAGTTCAATGTGATTTAGATAAACTTCTTGGATGAAAAGTAGAAAATGAATTTTAATTTTAAAAAATGTAAGATTCTTCATGTTGGCTATTCTAATAATTTCAATTATGGAGAATATCTTGAGTCTGTGGATAAAGAAAAAGATTTGGGTGTTATTATCAGTAGTAGTTTGAAAGTGTCAGAGAACAGTGCTTAGAAGCTAGGAATAGAGCTTAGAGAATGCAAAGAATTATAAATCAAAATATTAATTTTTAAAAGCGATGTGATCTGTAGATTTTCTAATGGTAATGTTAAACCACTGATTGAGTACTACGCACAAGTTTGGGCTCTTTTATCTAAGAAAAGACATTAATGTGCAGGAGGCAGAGTAGAAAAGAGCAACAAGAATGATTTTTGGATTTCAAAACAATAGTTACAGGGATATGCTCAAGGAATTGGAAATATTAGAGGAGAAATGATCCAGGTTTTAAAAATTTTGACCTCTGTTGACAATGTAGATATAAGAAAAGACATTAATATGCTAGAGGCAGTACAGAGCAGAGTAACAAGAATGATTTTGAAATTGGAAAGAGTTACAGAAATAGACTCAAGGAATTGGGCATCTTGGCAGAGATATGATTCAAGTTTTCAAAATATTTACCTATGTTGACAATGTACATTAAGATTTTTTCATTAGAAAAAAGAGGACTAACCAGGGGTCATAATAAAAAGTTAAAGAAGAAAGCTTGTTACCTGGATGCAAGAGAGTATTTTTTCAGTAAGAGTGGTTAATTTTTGGAATGGTTTACCACAGGATATTGTTGATAGTAACTCTCTCTCATCTTTTAAGAAAAAGTTGGATCAATATATGGATGATCAAGCATTGTAGGAATAACTCAGTTTTTTTGGGTTGTGTTTCTTATTGACATTCCTTTGGTGTATTGGTGAATTTGCATGTTAGTTTAGATGGTATTTCTTTATAGTTAAAAAAGTTTCACAACCCTGAGTTATCAGGTATCACTGTTAACCCTTTAATGAAGTCATTCCCATTTTATCAAACTATAATTTTCATAATTAAAATCTGCAAAATGTGATTAAGTAAAGAATAAATAAAAAAAATTTTATAATTAAAATAATAAACCAACTTTACTTTTATTTATCTTTTAACTTTAATGAGATAGGTGTGGATGATTTCTGAGAAGATCAATAATATTTGGTTGCAAATTGAAAATCACCAGGCTCTTCTATATTCAATTTGTTGCTCTGCTTTGTTAGAATTAGAACTGAAGTATGGCTAAAGCCAGTCTTAACCAAATAAGAGTTTGGGAATGAGAGTAAAAAAGTATCGCAATCATACAAAGTTTTGGATAGTTACTCTCAATATGTATACATTACTCCAGATGTTACTGATTTTCATATTTCTGAAATGATATAGCTTCAAGATCTGTGGAAAGTTCCACAAATTCATCTTGCAGGTCAGATTCAATAACTCCAATTTCTATTTGTGAATTAAATGGTATAACAATCCAGTCAGGTATCAGCAATTTCTCTAGTCAGTAAAGTGCACTTCAAAATCTTCATTCAATTTATCTAGTTGTTTTATACATATATGTATATTTCCAAGCCTCTGTCAGAAATAATTTGGTCTTCATTTCCCAGCTATTGTAAGTTTGAAAAATATTGAAAATTTCTTTGTAGAAATGCCAATTTAAAAAGACTTATTTTGACTTTGAAACTTAACAAGATTATTCAAAGCTGAATAATTGTTACTTCTTTACCTTGCAAACAGGTTTGTACTTCATTAAATTTTAAATATAGAGTTGTTAGACAGAAAGATAGTTTTTTACTCTTTTTTTAACTCTTCACATAGAAAAAATCTACACCTGCAAGAAACTCTATAATCGAGCTGTACAATATAATAAGCCTTTGAAAGCTAATACCTCTTGACAACCACCTCACTTCAGTATATAAGTAATTGATTTTGTAATTCATCATTTTTTTCTCATAGTTTGCCAAACAGTCGCAAATGAAATGGATGTGCCCTAAGTTTATTTATTGATCTGATGCACACCTTTAGAGTATTATGCAATTTATCAATGAGATTCTTTGCCATAAGGTGTTATTTGTAATACACAGTGAATAGTACGGACATCAGGAACCTTTTTCCTTCAACAAAGCAGCAAATTCTCTGTAATGGCCAATCATGGAAGTTGATCTATCAGTGACCTCAGCAGTTATTGTGCTTATTTAAATATTCTCCTAGCATTGAAAAATCGTAATCTTTTCTCTTTAAGAAATTTTGCAAACTAAAAAACTTGTTAATGATTTTTCTTTAATTTGACAAAAATACTGTATATAAGCCATAAGAATGTCTGTTCACCAAAAGTAAATATATAGAGTTGAATGGAAAATTTAAAACGACTAACCTCAGATGACAAAGTTTTCTCCACATCTTCAGCTATTTTTTTTTTTTACTTTATTTGTACTTACAAGCAAGTATTTTAGAACAGTCATTTTACCTTACAGTTTCAATCACTTCTTTAAGTGAAGGTATTATGATCTCTTCTGCAATAGTTTATAGTTTTCTTTTCTCTACTAT
Organism: Armadillidium nasatum; assembly: GCA_009176605.1. NCBI lineage: Eukaryota > Metazoa > Arthropoda > Malacostraca > Isopoda > Armadillidiidae > Armadillidium > Armadillidium nasatum. Next base: position 85,513 of record SEYY01000847.1, read on the forward strand.
ATTGAAAAAAATATTGTATGATGCTGTGGTAATTTGCAATAGGATAATCAGGTAAACAAGGGTAAGGTAAGACTCCCTTTTGTTCTATGGGAGATTAATATTATATATTATTCAGTTATGATATCAGTGTATGGTTGGTAGATTATAAATTACAGATAGTAGAGATTTATTTAATAGAGCTTTGCTTTCAGTGGAATATTTCCCTTGCAAGGGTAAGTACCCAATTGTATTTGTTCATATTAATAGAAGGATTAGGACATCATAAATATAATTATTCCAAATGAATTGAAATGATTAAAGTATTTGTTATAGGAGTGAATGCTGGGTTCCACCAATTACTGTAATCGAACGAATGTTGAGACCAGACAAGTAGTAGAGACAATCACTAACTTAACATTACTCAATTCCTCATTAAGCTGCGCACTAGATTATGGCAAAATTTTTATATTCAATTGGAGTTACAATTGTTAATTGTCAATTAATTAATCAAGCGAGCTGTGCTAACAATCTCCTGTGTTCAAGTGCCTAAACTCCATATTAAGTATAACTTGGTGTACTTACCAATAACTGTCAAATAGTTAACAAATTATGTAATCAATTCAATCTTTGTTGTATTTAATTAACCCATACCGAAATACTCATATTTAGGTATGATAAAAATTATTCTAATTAACCCATATACTAATAATTATGTTTGTATATGTGATAGTCATTTATTTAATTAACCCATACACAAATATTAATATTTGTGTATGTGATAAAAATTATTCTAATTAACCCATATACAAATATTTATATTTGTATATACCAGTATCATAGTCATTTGTTTAATTAACCCATAAACATATATTCATATTTGTATATGTGATAGAAACTATTCTAACAACCATATGTATATATATATATTGTGAGCATATCTCTATTGCTAATATTATTCACAGATAGCTGACATGGAAGCTCATATCCAAGTAAAAAGAGGTTGATTATCTGAAATGAAAAGATGGAAAATGCTCAATCAATATTGAAGGATCTTCACTTCATTATAAAGATAGGCGTTTTATCTTTTTTGTAGTTTATCTTACTTTCTATTTTCTTTTACAGATATCTACTTAACTTAAATATACAAAAATAAACAAAATAAACAAAAACATAAAAAGAAAACAGTAATATTGAGAAACTTATTAAATTTTCAAAAACAACAAATGAAGCCCTTTTCGATCCGTGTAGATTCGTCCAACAAAATCGAACTACACGTAAGTAGTGGTGTTTTTGTAATCTTCGTTTTTAAATCTTGTGTGAAATAATACAGAAAAATAAAATTTTTATAAAGTAAATTTATATAAAAGAGATTTCTTACTTTCTTTTGTAGTTCCGGGGAAGGAAATACATCAACAATGAAATTATCTTCTCAACTTTACTTCAAGAATCCTTTTTCCATAACGTCCCTCAATATTAGGAACTGACACAGGAATTTCTTTATTGATTCACAACTCTTCAGTAAAAATTCTGCATTCCTGTCAGTTCTTAACCAGAACCCTAATTTGTTCAACTCTTAAAATCTTTCCTCAAGTTCTGAACGTGTTGTCAAGATTTTCATTGTTCATCAATCATTCTATTCTATTATATTATCTATAAAGTAAAAATTCTTTAGAACTTCTATTTGTTTTCCTCTACCTCAAAATAAACCAAGAACTACCGAACCAGTTTTTGTTATATCTTTGTTGTCATTTGCTCTTTACGTAATCCAAATAGCACTCGCGGAACACTGGAAGTCATCTTTTCGCGAACGAAGATAGCAACATTACTCAACAGCAGTTCGAGTCCCGACATCGTCCATCACTCAAAGGCGAACCGGACGAATTGATCGAATCATCAATCAGAAGCTACCCCTCATCAGTGGATATAACCAACGGTGGGTGAAAAGTATTAATTTTTCGTCTTTAATTTAATTTAACTATATTGTAATTTATTTTTCTTCTGTTTGTATATTCAAAGTTGCGCGATATTAATTACATATATATATATATATATATATATATATATATATATATATATATATATATATATATATATAATATATATATATATATATATTATATATATATTATATATCATTCCATGCCAAATCAAATGCCTCTCACCTGACCCCCTATGATTTTGATAAAACTTTGAAGATAGGTTGATATACATCTCGAAGGAACATAGGAAAATAGAGACAGTTAGAAGCCACAAGGGCCTATCGAGACTGTCCCAGTCCAAACAAATAATAACAATAACAATACTAGTACATGCACAAAAGACTTCCCTAGTTATCAGTTCATTCATGCAAAGATAAAAGCAAAACCAAGCCCAACTACACATGCAGCATTCAATGAACCATCACCCACTACAAAAAAACTGCCATTAGGCTTAGTCTTAGTCTTATCTGTTGATCTAAAAATTCATATATACCTAATTCATAATTCATATCTTAGTCTAGTTATATTATATAATACCTAAACCATCCATAAATCTATCTAGCCCCCTTTTAAATTTGACAAGAGAATCACAGTCAACAATCTCTTCTGGCAAGTCATTCCAAAAATTAACAACTCTATTACTGAAAGAATATTTTCTTAGATCGAGATGGCATGGCTTCTTTTTAATTTTCTTATCATGTCCTCTAGTTACTCTTCCACAGTCCAATATAAAGTATTTTTCAATCTCTGTATTACTGTCAGATGCAAATATTTTGTAAACTTGTATCATATCCCCTCTGAGAAATCTCCTTTCAACTGAGAACATTCCTAACTCCTTCAACCTCTCTTCATAGCTCTTATTTTCAAAGCCAGAAATCATCCTTGTTGCTCGACGTTGTACTCTCTCCAGCATATCTATGTCTTTTCTTAAATGAGGAGCCCAAACCTGTGCACAATACTCTAATGCTGGCCTAACATAACTATTATATAGCTTGCATATAACCTCTTTGCTCTTGTAAACTACATTGCGATTAATTATACCTAACATCTTATTAGCTCTATTCCTTGCTTCCAAACATTGATCTCCCACCTTCAGATTACTGCTAATAATCACACCTAAATCCTTTTCTTGGTCCACAGTCTCAAGCCACTCCCATATATATAACCAAGGGAGGTTTGTAAAATCTGAAAGAGTTCAATTTTAATTTTTATGGATGCAAGAGCCCACAAAGTGCACTGGGGTAGTTTTTTGGTAAAAATTCATCAAATAAATTCTCAATTTTAATGATCAACAATTCCAAAGATATTGCAAGTAGGGCTCTGAAATTATGCATCTCTAGGAACTTTTTATCCATTACGTTGAATAATTATAGTCTTAAGGACACCAAAAGAAAAATAAGAGGAACAGGGCAGGTCCCAAAGTTTAGGAAAATGTTTGTCATAAAAATAAATTTCCATTTTCTATCATCTATAAAATTGTGATTTTTGTTTCGCAGCATTCTATTTTGGTATACTGGCAATGTGTTGAGGGAAACTGTTTTTAAGCCCAAACGTATCCAAGTTATGTTAATTGCTTAAATGCTGTCATCCAAAGTTGACATTTTATTTTCATGGCTATTTTTTGCCAATTCTGAAAGTCAAATTTCAGACTGGGCTTTCTCCGATCTTTTTTAGGCAAACACCATTGGAAAGAGCATGTTTTCATTGTCCTAAAAACATATTTTTCATTTTGGTACCTCTAAAGGCTATTTTGAGTACATTAACAATTGTGTGGGCTGTTAAATTTATTATACAATATAAAGTTACACTTGCATGATGACATGAAGGTTTTATTCATATATTCAGTAAATAAAAACATTTACTATTAACATTCATTAATATTATTTCAATAAATAAATTATTTTTATTTCTTTATTTCAAATACACAAAAACAGTAATTTTTTTATACCAAAAATTTAAGTACAAATTAAATAATATTAATATTTAAAGTTTTTTGCTGAAATGATGTTAACTAAAAAGGAAAGTGAAAGATTAAAATCATGCACTATTGGAACAGCTAATATATCTGGTAACTGTCATGAAACAATGCATGTTAGAAGAACTGGATTAAAACATTAAATCTATTTCACAAGAAAATCAAGAGCTATTAAGGAGATGAAGTGGCATAGAATTCAATGAAATGCCATATCTCTATCTGTCTGCATCATGAAACATTGATTTTACAAAAATATAGTTTTCTGCAAAAATCTTGCTGCAATCCTTTAAAGAAAGAGAATCATCATATAACAAAATTTCTTAGAGCAATTGATATCAATACAGTAGACACTTTGTACAAACTGACAAAGAAAGACATAAAGCCTGGCCAAAAATTGTGCATATGTGCATAAAGAATTGCTCAATAGACAACAAGAATCATCAATTACCAAGGGATGAAGATTTAGATGTTCCCATGCAGGTTTCTACTTCTGTAAATACAAGCCTAACTGCTGTTGGTGTCTCCCCTTTGAAATTTAGTAAGGTCAGTGAAAGAGATTGTGTTAGTTATGGAAAGCGGAAAGTACATGAAGCACAGAGTATTGACTGAGAAAGCTTTAGTTAGTGGCATAGACCCCACTCTTGAATGTTGACCCCAGCATAAGTAACGAATGTTTAAACTACTTGAATATAAGTAGCTTATTGAAGATTTTTTTTTTAAAAAATACTTTTATCCAAGAGAGCACAAAAAATTCAGATTTTAACATTTACCAAAGACATGGTCAATATGGAGAACAAAGTGTGAATTTGAAGTATAAACTATATGGTCAGGCAAGCAAAAAATCTCAAAGAAGAGGTAGGAATATTAGCACTGACTAAAGAATGTCAGGAAAAGAGAATTTCAGAAGTTAAGCAAAAGATTAAAGAGTTTTATGAAGATGATGATTTTAGTAGAATATGTTCTGGAATGAAGAACTATGTCTGTCAGAATTAAAAGACAAATGTTTAAAAAAGTAAATGTCTATTGCTCAGCAATCTTAAGGAAATGTTCATTGCTTATTGTGTAAGACATAAACCTGAAGTAGGTTCTCAAATTTTGTGAACTACAACCAAAATCTGTTACATCATTAGGGATGCATTCTGTTTGAGTTTGTATGCATCATCAAAATGTAAAACTAATGCTTGCAGGATCCTATATCAAAGAAGATTACAGGGAGTTCAATAACAAAACTGTTTGTAACAAAGAATCCAAGAAATGCATGCTTCATAGGTGTGAGAACTGCCCTGGAGATAGGCTACAAATATTTTTAACTGATATTTTTCAAGAAAATAACCCAAATGAATTGCTTGTATTTAAACAATGGATTCATACAGATAGACACACATTTAGAGACCAAACAAGTCTTTAGAGGATTGTATTACTGAATTAACATTAAAAGTTTGGACTCTTTCTATACCTCATTATATTGCAAGACAACAAAGTCAACACTTAAAGAAAACTTACCATGTAAAGAATTAATTATTTTAATGGAATTCACAGAAAACTATCCTTTTGTTGTACAGGATACTGTTCAAGGGTTCCATTGGGAAAATAGTCAGGCCACAATGCATCCATTTGTTGTGTGCTACAAAATGATGAATTGAAGTACATAAACATTTGAATGAAAAGTGATTGCTTGAAACATGATACAGTTGCTGTGCATGTGTATTTGACCAGGCTGATAGAACACTTACAGAAATTATTTGATAAAATTGCATATATTAACTACCTCAGTGATGGGGCTTTAGTGTACAAAAATTATAACAATTTAATAAATTTGTGCCACCATAAAGCAGACTTTGCCATGCATTAAGATGGCTTGGAACTTTTTTGCCATCAACCATGGTAAATCACCATGTGATAGAAGGGGTGGAACTGCCAAAAGGTTAGCTAGAAATGCAAGCCTCCAGCATAGTACAGAGAACCATATTTTATCCCTAGTTGACCTAGATACCTATTGTGATGAAAATGTGGATAAAGTTTTTCAATATCCAAAAATGTGAAATTGTAGAGGTGAGACAAAAACAGGAAGAAATATTCAGATGTGGACATACTGTAGCTGGAACAAGGAACAATCATCATTTTCTACCCATTGACAAATCATCAATTTGAGTCAGTAGAGTATCAACAGACACTTTCTCACTTCATTCCCCATACACATTTAAAGAGTGGTGTACCACATTCTATGGACATTGCAGAACAAAATATTCATCCAGGGGAATATATTGTCTGTATGTATGACAACAAATGGTGGATTGGGAATATCAAAGAAAATTCAAGTGAAAAATGTGATACATTAGTAACCTTCATGCACTCTTGTGATCCAGCACATTCCTTTTACTGGCCTTCTAGAGAAGATGAATGTTGGATTCCTGAACAGCATATTGTTGTAAACATTCAACTTCCTTCAGTAATATCATCTGGTCAAATATATAGTGTACCTAAGGAATTTGTAACAAATTAAATAAAATCATTTTAGATTTTTTTTCTAAGAAGTTCGATTAGTATTTCCAGTTCAAGCCGGAACTGAAACTGGAAAAAAAATCCAAATTTTGGCTGGAATCCTGGCACACCTCTAGTATCAATATAATGTAGAGATGAGAAGGGTGCAATTACTTTGAAAGTCCACAAAGGAAAATGGGACACTCACTGTTACTTTCGGTGTATTCTGCAACTCTATTCCAGAGATCAAAAAGCTGAAACTTGGGAAGAAGCTAACACTAACTACTATATATATAATATATATAATGTATATATATATATATATATATATATATATATAACCAAGATAAAGAGAAGTTAAGAGAGGAGATAAAGTCACTTAGATTGCCAACTTGCAACCACTTATTATCAATGTGCAATATAACCATAAGTCAAGCCCACCAAATAGGGTATATGGCAATTAGTAAGTTAATAGTGGCATAAAGATAAATTAATAAAGTCACTTACCGTTATAAATTATAAACCTTACAAGTTAGTTTTTTATGGAAATATAATAAATTAAAAATAAAATATATAAATATGATATAAATATAAGATAAATAAAATAAATTAAGATATAAATATTATTTTTAATAAAAAAATTATTAAAAAAAAAAAAAAAAAAAAAAAAAAAAAAAAAAAAAAAAAAAAAAAAAAAAAAATATTTAAAGATTTTATTTTATATTAAAATACAATTTGATTAGACATTAGTAATTAAAAATATGTAGAATATACTTAACAAGAATACATTAGGAGTGTCCTATAAAATTTGTATATTTGCTAAGTTTCATTATAATAATAGTAATTGTGTATAATATTTTATTAAGGAAAAATGTATATATAAGAATATATTATATATGATATTAGGGACACACCGTATATACAATAAAAACACATTGTCTAATAAAGCTGTGAACGATAGAATAGAACTCTTATGGTTCTTTGGTGATGAGTTTTAAGCTCTTTATTAATATAAATAAATTTCATATCTAAAAAGAATATAAAAGGATATTACGCCCAGTGGAAGGACGTTTTTCTCGTCACTGTTCAGGTTTGAGTCGATATATTTCGAAGGATAATGATCTCTCTAGGGTGTCTGTCTACAGAAAAGACCACGGGGGATACACCCATACACGCTGGCAGGGCCTACAGGCTCTATCCTATACGAGCGAGATGACAAAAGTTGTTAAATTTGAATTTTATTAAGTCCTTGAGATGACAAGCACACTTATATGCTTACACGAAGTGCATAAGATTCATAAACAAAACTTACATAAAGGCTAGAGGTGTGAACGATAGCTAGTCGGTCTACTACTCAAATAACTGAAAATAATTTGAGGAAAAGGATCACTACAAAAAATATCCCAGTCCCGATCACCAGAAATGCCTCGAAGCAGGTTTTCTCTCTCGCGTGCTAAGGGTAGGCAGTCTCTGCCAATTGAGCGTAAAGCTGAGGACGCACAGCACTACTCAGTTATTTAAGTATAGAACCACAAAAATTCTTTTTCATTAATACTTTGATTAAATTATTGTTGTCTTTCCACGTGAATAGGAATTACATATGATTCTAAGCATAGTTGACTTTCCAGTATATGAAGTTTGAATTTAATCAGTGGATGTCCGACGCCCACGGTATTTTGTGTCTAACGGTGAAATCCCACAGCTTTTCATAGAGAAGCTAGTCGCTGTTCGTCAGTATTTTTTCAGAAAGTACGCGACTGTGAGTTTTCAAAAACGCACGCAGAGGAGATTCCGAAAACTAATACTCTATAACCCTATGTATCTTTGTTAAATCATTAAATCTTTAAATAATATAAAATCACCCACTTATTAAATTTATTCTTTATCTATAACATTTAGAAAACTCTTGGAGCTTTATTGTAGATTTGTCATGTGCACCTATGATTAATTTATCTCTTGAAAATATTTCACACGAATGACAATGGAATGCGATCAGTTTGAGAGATATCAGCTTGATAAAAGATATGTAAAGGGAATAGAATTTAAAAACATGAGAACCAGATAGAAAGCGTAATAGTCGTTTGAATAATCTGCTAAGTTAAATTCTTATAGTAAATACATAATAATTTAGGAAATAGCTAGAGGATCAATAGAAAATTTATTTGTGTATAATTAGTACACTATAATATGTTTGTGACCTTAATATTTATGTTATTGCTATATCTCTATCTATTTCTATAATTTTTTCTTTAGTGATTATAGCCACATAAAATCAGAGTAGAAAAAGCTTATGATAAAATGTCATTTTAATATTACTATGCAATAATTATTATATTATTAATATAGTATTATATATATTATAATATAACCGTTAGGCTCTAGAACAGTAGTAGGTATATATATTATATATTAATATATATATATATGTTGAATTGAGACCTACAGTATATGCTTGGTAAGAGGCGCCGGTTTCAGTAATTCTTCACTTATACTTCTAGAGTCCTTAGATAAACTTATAACCTATAGTAATTAAAGTTACTCACTCCTCGAATAGGTACAAAGCCACATTATATAGAGAGTGAAACTTATTAATAAAAAAAAATAAAAAAATAAAACTAAAAAAAAAGACAATAAAATGCTTTTTAATATTATTTTTATTATAAAAAAAAAAAAAAAAAAAAAAAAAAAAAAAAAAAAAAAAAAAAAATATTTTTATTTATTATTATTATTATGGTACTAGGTAATACTATATATATAGAAGTAAGTTAAAAGTATCATAATCACCACTATACCGCATTAGGAAGATTCGACGTGTCACGATGTTGGATCTCGTTGCAAGAGACATTTGAGAGAGGTCATATTTGCAGTGGCGAATCACGAGAAACTGGGGTATAAGTTAAAGTGTTCTTCCACCGTCAATAAAACAGAGAAGATTTGATATTGTAATTACTAAATCTTCATCATTTGCCCTGACTAAAGAGTCGCAAATAAAGACAACCAAATCAATAAATCGAGAAAGGTTAAACTATATAACAAAATATATATATTTTCTTTTAATATTTATTCCATTTAAAACTAGAGTAGAAAGCACGTTTATACGGAATGAGTTGCTCCCAAATATTTTTAAAAATTTGTTATTAATGAGGGGGTCCAATGCTTTTAAGCAATAATGTTTAATACGATATTTAAGTTAGATTTTTGTGTCTCATTGAAAATTATGATCACAATAATATATAATAAAGCCTTTTTGTATCCCGAGAGCAAAAGAGTTTACATAATCCTTGAGCGGTTTATTTAAACTAGATGAGGAGAGCGCAATTAATAAAGGTATATATGTAATAGTGAGTGGAATATCTACGCAATATTTTAAGGTTTATGATAATAATCAATCTTTATACGTAGTTGAGAACACTATCGAAAACTTTTTTATGTCTCTGCGTAATTTTGGTTATGAGTTTGGTCATCATTCATTCAAAGTGATATTGAGAGGCTTACATAAAAGCTTCTCTCTATATTAGCACATATGGACAATCCTAAAGGAAGTTTTAATATGTTATCAAATAATGCTTATTTTTCCAAAACGGCCCAGTTAGCACTCGAACAACTACTTAGAAAACAATAACATGAAAATTTAAAAAAATTCTCACACAGATGGCTATAGATAAAATATATTCATAGTCAAAGAAAAAAAAATAGAGCAGCTTACTGAAGGAGGGACCATTGTATCTAGATTCAAGTTTGAGCGTGGGTAAGTGTATAGGTGGGGAACCGTCGCATCAGTGCAACAAATTTATAACCTCAAAAAGTAATTTGAGATTATGCTATAATCATGAGCATAATCACTGAGGGGTATCAAAGGAAACCCTCATATGGAAAAGGTACATTTTCATTGTTGGATCAACATACATTTAAAATTCAAGAGATTTGGTTATGAGAAAAGTATTCAGTGAAGGACTTACTAAGTTAATTTATTTCGCGTTACAATACTACAATTATAGTTATAATTTATTATAAAAAAATATAACCAAATACATTTAAGTGATATATACATATTAGAGAATAGTATATTTGACTAGCTCCATCTATCACGTTTATTCTCTCATAAATAACCACATCAAAAAATCAGAAATGGATGTGCATAGTATTTTTTTATTTTATGTTTAATATTTATATAAATTGCTACTTATGAGTTTTCTTACCTCCTTTGAGTAAAAATATCCCCATCATAAATAAATTTAAGTGAATAAGAGAGATTTTAAGATATATATCTTAAAAATAAATTTTTGTTTCTTACCAGTGTACTGGAAGGTCTTTTATTACAAAACAAAATATTCGAGTGCTTAATTACTTATTCTTTTATTGATCATGAATGATTATCAAAAAATCTTGTTCTCTGACATCTATAAATGAATATAGAAATTGGGGGTAGGATATGTTTCAGTATTAAATATTTTCAGCTTATATGCTATTAGTATAGATCCTAGTAGGATATTTGACGCTAACCGCTTATTCATTAAATATTTTATTTTTTGTTATTTAATTTTACTTTTAGAACCTAGCAAATAATAACTTTTTAAAAACCGTGAATTAATATGTATATATATAGACTCAAAAACATTATCGAAATGCAACTTAGATTGTCGGGATAAAATAGAAGCATTAATATATATATATATTGAAAATTTCTAGATCATCGTATCAAATAGTAAAATTAAATAAAAAATTTTTAGATATGGATCTCCATCACCTATATTATTAAAATACTTCTAAATTTATTTCTAATATAAATTATCTTTTGATTATTTATAATAAACCATAACTCGGTACAAAATTATGATTTATTTTCTCTTTTATTAACTTTAAGGTTCAATTTACCATTTTATATCAAGTCATGAAACTATATCCAACCCACTATGTGCAAATGTTTTAGGAAGTATGATTCGCTAGTCTTCCAAGATACAACTATGTAGCACCTTTCCTTTTCTTTTCTTCTGCTCTCTCACTATTCTCAACTGCTCTCTTTCCTCTTGTCTTGAGGAGACGCTTTGAGCGTATGTTCATTTGAAAATTTTTAGGCGTTATCATATGCAAATATCTTGCTTTCCTACTATTGCAACTTCCATTCTGCTCGCACGACTATGGTCATTATAATAATCACCAAACCTCATATAACTATCTTATTATTATAATAATTGTTAAAATTTTTATTATATTTTAAATTTTTTTTTATTTTCTATTTTTTTTATTATTTTTTTTATTATTATTTTATTTTTATTTTTTTATTTATTTAAACTTATATAAAAATATATATTTTAATATAAAAATTCACATAATATATGTTAATATAAAATTTAAAATAATTATAATTTATCGAAGCAGCTGGATAAGTAAGAATTTTCATGGAGTTTTCATTGTGAACTGTTTTTAACTATATAATGAGTCAGGTTTATCTCTGAACTATATGTACCATTTTGATTTTCTAAGTGTATTTTGAATAATTTTCATATTAAATCTTTAGTTGCAATTTTTCCACCAGTTATTCTCTTTTATTGTGGAGTGTATATATATATATATATATATATATATATATATATATATATATTATATATATAATATATATATATATATATATATATATATATATATATAATATATATATATATATCAAGCTTATATCAAGAGAAAAAAACATTACTATTTTGTTTAAACAAACTTTAATTTGTATTCACTTTATATTTTCA
>SEYY01000847.1:107667-113076 GCA_009176605.1 Armadillidium nasatum
GTTTATAAAAAACGACAAAAAAGAAATATTCTTCTTAATCTAACTAGCCTTTGAGAAAGAGTAAAAAGGTATATAATTCTTATCGCAGAATATTATATGTAAAAGGACTTTAGGTATTATATGTGTATATAATATTTTATTATAATATTGTTAATATATAGTATAATTTTTGTGTGTTATTGATGTTAATATTTAATATAATATATTATTCCTAGAGTTGAAGGGTATATACGAATATAGCTGTTATGTATAACTATATAACTCTATAAATGTTGATTTATAGCTGTTATTCAGAGATACTATTATACTAATAGTTTTATATTGTATGTTATTCATAACTATAGTTGTATAGGTGTAGATATAAGTAGAAGTATAGATATACTAGGTATAAATTCAAGAAATGCTGGTACTACGTCAAGATCATAGGTTACATACGGTCTATATAAATCAATAAGTCACTGAATCACGTTCCATACATATAATATATTATAATATATATATATATATTTATATATATAATATATATATATTTATATATATATTAGGTCATCAGGGTCACTAGATAGTGATAATAGGTAGATGATACTGAAGAATAGTATAGAATAATTAAGGAAGATGAAAAGGTAAGGGTTTAAGGTGAGATAGTTTATATACTTAAAATGATTATTGTTTTGGGAAAGATTCGATCTAGATAACTCATGAAGGAAGAGTATAGCGTAATAAAAGTTTCTCCTTTGGGTTAAATGCATTATATTTATATAAAAGTATCTTATCTTATAATAGACTTACAAATATTAGCAATATTTTATGTTGAATTAGTATAGTATATATTAAATTTAATTATGACTCAATTATAAATTTGCTGTATCTTCCTATTATAAATAATTATTATAAAGATTCCATTATAAAAAATAATAGATATAATCTACCTTTAGTTAAATAACTTTATAAAACCTAGTATTTCTTGTGGGTAAGTGGATAATATCACACTTATATATATAAATATATATATATATACTCATTTATATATATATATATATCTATTTTATTAAAGATAATAGTTTTATTAAATAAAAAAATTCTTTAACAGACGCACAATGTATCTGACAGCGAAGATGAAGCAATCAGGGAGAACCTTCGTCAGGGCATTGAAGAGAAGGAGTTTGTCAATGACTTCGACATGATGATGGCTCGAAAGAAAGAAGAGAACTCCAGGAGACGAAAGAGAAATAATGTTGATATAATTAATGACAATGAAGAGCTTATTGCCTCCATTGTAAGAAAGGTACGAAAATTTTTGAAATATTTTACATTATTTGTAATTTAATATGTTCTGATTATGAATTCTTAGCTCATTTTAAAGCAGCTTAATGGTCCATCTGATTTTACCTATTCATGAAGCTAAAAATTCGATGCTGTAAAAAGTTGAATCTTTTCACTTAATTTAAAATTTTTACACATTTGTGGTAAAAGACTTATCACATATTTCTTATATAACAAAAAATATATTTGTCATTTTAACTTGGAATGACCCTTCTAATTTATGTGATACCTTTATTTATTTTTATCAAAGAGAACAAAGAGAAAAAGGTGTCAGTAAAATCTATTTTAATGTTTATGAGGAAGATTTTGTTCTCATCTCTAGAACACGAGCGGGTTGTAGATTTTACTACAACTTATCTTTTATCTCAAGATTTAAATGTTTGTATTTTTGCATCTGCTTTTAGATTTCTATAGCTCCAGTATTCGTATTGTCTCAGTAACAGAAGATTTTGAGTAGTTCACTCACAGTGTGTTTGATTATTTGATATTTTGCCTTTGAGGTAAAATCCACCACCAGTAAATGATATTTTGGTGATTAAACTGTCCTTTAATAAATTAATTAATTATTAAAATATCATTACCCAAGAGGAAGTTCACACTACCTACCAACATGTGAGCTAGTATTGGGTCGGCTCTGAAGCTCTCCGAAGACCATAGCTCCTGCAGCATAAAGGCTCCAGAGCGCTTCGCAAACTTCAACACAAGCTCCAAAGCAGAACTCTCCGTAAATCTCAACTCAGGCTCCACTGTTCAATAAACTGCTTCCTCTAGATATTCAATGTAAAATTTGAACCTATTGACAAACCATAATGCTTTTTTTTTTTTTTTTTGTTAATTAAGACAACAACCCAAAATCATAGTAGTCTAGTTAAATATTAAAATTACGAGTTCCATCCACTCATTAGTTTATATATATATATATATATATATATATATATATATATATATATATATATATATATATATATATATATATATATATATATATATATATATATATATATATATATATATATATATATATATATATATATATATATATATATTACCACGGAGCACGGGCCGAGCCATTTTCTAAGAATGGACAGAAATATGAAATAAAAGAAAACCCATCTAATCTCAAACCTAACTTAAATCTCTCAAGTGAGAGCAGATGGAGGACTTTAAAGGGAGGAAGATAAATGCAGCAGGAAAAACATTATGGTAGTGTGTTCCATAGAACAGAAGTGGCCGGAAAGGAGGAGCCACAACAATAGGCAAATCTGAGAGATTACTATATTCACACACAATTCATGCGAAAGTATGGGACCCCTTTTGCTACGAGGGCGACGCAGTGGTGGTGGAATGCGAGGGATCAGTTCCCTCGAGCACCTGCCGTTGTAATACTTATCCTATAGAAAAATGAAAGTGTGTCAACGTCACAGGAGTTTGAAGTAGGGAACAGTTTATTAATTTTTTCTTTTAACCTATTCTATCCTAAAAAAGAGTGAAACCAAAGCATCCCCTTTCTTGAGACATTTCTGGCATTTCGGTGCCACTAACTAGTCTGACTTTCGATTGTACTTTTCTGATTTTCCATGGAGTTATTACTGTTTCCATGGAAGAGGTCCCTCTTAGTGTTTAGAGCGCGTAACCGAAGTGATTCTCTCTCATGGAGGCGTACAATCCATATTCTTTCCCTTCTACTAAACCTAACGAACTTTGGTTTAACAGTGCTAGTTATCATGCTATCTTCCGCAGGGATGCTACCTTTAGGGATTACCATCGTCTTCAAATTCCAGAAACTCACGCAACTTATATTTCATCCCTGAATCATGCAAAATCTATCCTTCGTAACACCAAAAACTCTTTTCTCCGTAGAAAATGCAATAATCTTTCTGGTTCCTCTTCCTCACGCTCTTTTTGGCATTTTGCAAAAAATGTCAACTCTAACTTTGCTTCTTCCTATTTCCCTCCAGTATCTTCTGACGATTCAGCTACCATTTTCCCTTCCTCTAAAGCTGAACTCTTCACTCAAACTTTTGCCTCTAATTCAACCTTAGACGATTCCGGAGCTGTTCCTACTCCTTCAACAACCTTCAACTCATTTATACCCAAAATTGCAATTTCTTCTAAAGACGTCATTTCTGCTCTCTCTGAGCTTAGCACTAAGAAGGTGTACAGTCTTGATGATATGGCTCCTGTGGTTCTCAAAACTTGTGCTTCTGAGTTTGCACCCTTCCTTGGTTAATTATTTCGTCTATGACTTTCTACTTCAACTTTCCCTTCTTGCTGGAAACGTGCGCTCATTCAGTCTGTGCCAAAAAAGGGGGACCCATCTCAACCCTCTAACTACCGTTCAATTTCTTTAATCTCCGTTCTTTTTAAAGTTTTCGAATCTATCCTTAACAGGAAGATTTGGAAACATCTCAATTCTTCTAATCTTATCTATGATCGCCAGTATGGCTTTCATAAGAAACGCTCTATTGGTGATCTCTTTGACTTTTGGTCCTCCGCTCTTCGGCATTTCGGTGAATCTTTTGCTGTTGCACTGGACATATTGAAAGCTTTCGATAGAGTCTGGCACAAAGCTTTGATTTCCAAACTTTCCTCTTTCGGAATCTATCCTTCTCTCTGATTTCCTTTCTGGTCGTTCTATATAGTAGCTTACAGACGGACATCATTCATCCTATAAATCTATTAATAGTGGTGTTCTTCATTGATTTTTTCTATCTCAAACACTTTTTCTGCTTTTCATTAATGACCTCTCCTCTTTTACTTCATCACCTATCCACTCCTATGCTGATGACTCCACCCTTCATTACTCTTTTCATTTTGAAAGGTGCCCGTCTCAACTACAGTTAATAGACGAAAGGAGGGTGGCCTTGGATCAACTAACCTCTGATCTATCTCGCATTTCAAATTGTTGCAGAGAAAGCATGGTCATTTTCAATGCCTCAAAAACTCAATTCCTCCATCTCTCTACTCAACACAATCTTCCACACAACTATGATATCTTCTTCGAAAACACACAACTCAAACCTTCATCTCTCCTTAATATTCTTAGTGTTTCTTTTTCTCGTGATCTTTTTTGGAAAGATCACATTACCTCTCTTTCTAAACAAGCTTTTAAGAGGTTGGGTGTTCTGAGGCACCTTCAGAACTTCTTCACACCATCCCAGTTGCCTGCTCTTTAGAGGGGTGTTATTCGCCCCTGTATGGAGTACGCCTCACACATCTAGGGTGGTTCCACTCATTCAGCTCTCCTTCAAAAAGTAGAGTCTAAGGTTTTTCGACTTATCTACTCAACTACTCTCATTAATTCTCTCCAATCTCTTTCTGCCCGTCGAATTGTTGCGTCACTCTCTCTATACTATCACTATTACAACAAGACACTGCTCTTCTGAACTCTCGTCGCATACCTCCTCCAGTGAGAAGAGCTCGTGCGACAAGTCTTTCTACACAATCTCATCCTTTCTCTGTCCAACTCTCTGACCCCAGACTTAACCGCTATGCTTAATCTCACATGTACTCTACTGGTAAAGTCTGGAACACACTCCCTTCATCTATTTCTCCAAATTCCTATGACTTATACACCTTCAAAAGCTGTGTATTAGGATATGTCGGCCTTTAATCTGACCAGAATCCCGATTTGCTTCTTTCTTTGGTGGAAATTTGATAGGCCTCTGGCCTTTGCCCACCAGAGGGAAATATATATATATATATATATATATATATATATATATATATATATATATATATATATATATATATATATATATATATATATATATATATATATATATATATATATATATATATATTATATATATATATATATATATATATATATACTTTTAAAAATGTGATATTTACCACAAAATAAGCATTAGTACTCTAGGGTTAAGTTTCTTCTTCACATTTAGATGCGAATTGCCGCTGATGAAGATCGACAACTAAACTTACAACATAAACCTGCTACGAAGAAGATTTCTATGATGGAGATGGCCATGGGTCAGCTAAAGAAATACGATCTTGTGGAAGGTTTCTTAGACGCCTAATGTTCTCACAGCACTCACTGATTGGTTAGCACCGATGCCAGACAAG
>SEYY01000848.1:0-12500 GCA_009176605.1 Armadillidium nasatum
ATGAGGTTTTTAAAACGATATAATTTATTATAAACTTTAAAATTTCAAGTTAAAAATAATGCTTTTATATATATATATATATATATATATATATATATATTATATATATATATATATAATATATATATATATAATTTTATTTACGAAAAAATAATAATAAAATTTAACATTTAAAAATATTTTAGGAAAGAAAAGATTTAAAAGGAACAAAAAATTATTAAGGTAAAAAAGAATGATACCGTTTCCATTCGTATTGTCTCGACGGCTTAATGTAGAGCTACCGCTAGCGACTGTGATATTCCAGATCGATCCCGTTTCTTGAGTAATTTTACTATTCAAAAATAAAACTTACTTATATAAAAATTTAATTTTTGTTCTAAAAAAAAAAAATATATATATATATATATATATATATATATTATTATATATATATTATATATATATATATATATATATATATATATATATATATATATATATATATATATATATATATTTTTTTTTTTTTTTTTTTTTTTGAAAAAATAATAAAAATAATAATAATATCTCTAAACATTTAAAATTTTTTAGGAAAAGAAAAAAAAAAGATTTAAAAGAAAATATTAATGTTAAAAGCTATAAATCCGTTCTCCTCTCGTAATACTTCGCTAGCGTAATGGTCTAAGCGCTCGCTTTACCATCAGCCGAGTCGGTAGTTCGAGACCATCTCTTGAGTAATTTTTTTCCATTCAAAAACTTATATAAAAATTGAATTTTTGTTCTAAGTTTAAAAAAATAGAGAAAATATTATATATAATATATATATATATATATATATATATATATATATATATATATATATATATATATATATATATATTATATATATATATATATATTATATATATATATATATATATATATATATATATATATATATATTATATATATATATATATATATAACTGTTTCCATGGTTACGAAAAAAATAATAATAATAATAATAAATGTGTGTGCGCCAGCGTCCGCGCTCTCGACTGCGTGTGTGCGTGTGTGTGCGCCGCGCCCGAAACCCTCGGCTTGTGTGTCTTCTTCGCCGCGCGCGAAAAAAACAAAGCCATAAATAAAAGAATTTTCCTTTTTCAAGTAATTGCTCCGTTGGCCGAGTGGGTAGAGAGCTAGGCTAGAGATTCAAAGGACCCGGGTTCAATACCAGAAAATGAAGACTTAAAATCGAGTTTTTAAGAGCGTGCGTTCGTTTGTTTGTTCGGCTTTCAAGTTTTTCAAAGTAAGAGAGAAACCGTGACGTCAGCAATGCTGGACTGTGATTGGCTGGAAGATTCCCTTAACAAAAGAAGGTTGTGACGTATCATTCCAATTCCCATTCCAAAATACAAACCGTGACGTCATGACCTTTCAAACATACAATCTATGACGTCATCAAAGGAACCTTGCAAAATACAACCAAGGACACGCGAAAGCGGCTAAGTCAAAAGAAACCGAATTATAATTAATAAGAATATTTTTAAAATTGATTGATTATAAATGTTAAATAAAAAAAAAAAAAAAAAAAAAAAAAATTATATATATATATATATATATATATATATATATATATATATATATATATATATATATATATATATATATATATATATATATATATATACAGTAAAAAAATAAAAAAATAATTTATTTAAGTAGAGATGTATATGATAATTTTTTATGAGGAGAAGGTATACTGAGTAAATTCTTTATGAGGAACCAGAAGAATTTGAAATATTTTTTATGGTCGCCCGAGCTGAGTGTTGGACACTGTAACAAATCGGGAATGCATGTGACAAAGTGAAGTAGATATGTACATTTGTATGCTCTGTGAATGTGTTTATGTGTGGTACAAAGAAAGCAAATTTTTTCATGTCAAAATAGTCGGCCCTTAAAATCATTTTTTCTCTCGATTGAAAAAAAGAAAACTCGAATATGAGGTTTTTTTAAAACGAATACTATTATAATTTATTATAAATACTTTAAAATTTCAAAGTTTAAAAACATGCTTTATATATATATATATATATAAATATATATATATATATATATATATATATATATATATATATATATATATATATATATATATATATATATATATATATATTATATATAACCATGACAACGAGAAAAATAATAATAAAATAATAATAAATGTTCTAACATTTAAAAATATTTTAGGAAAGAAAAGATTTAAAAGGAACAAAGAAATTATTAAGGTAAAAAAGAAATGATACCGCTTTCCATTCGTATTGTCTCGATGGCTTAATGGTAGAGCTACCGCTAGCGACTGTGATATTCCCAGATCGATCCCCGTTTCTTGAGTAATTTTTTAACTATTCAAAAATAAAACTTACTTATATAAAAATTTAATTTTTGTTCTAAGTTTGAAAAAAAAAGAATATATATATATATATATATATATATATATATATATATATATATATATATATATATATATATATATATATATATATATATATATATATATATATATAATGACAATGAGAAAAAATAATAATAATAATAAATAAACTTAAAACATTTAAAATATTTTTAGGAAAAAGAAAAAAAAAAGATTTAAAAGAAAATTATTAATGTTAAAAAGCTATAAATCTTGTTCTCCATCTCGTAATGCTTCGCTGGCGGGATGGTCTAAGCGCTCGCTTTACCAACAGCGGAGTAGCTAGTTCGAGACCATCGGACTTGAGTAATTTTTTTCCATTCAAAAACTTATATAAAAATTGAATTTTTGTTCTAAGTTTGAAAAAAGAGAATAGAATATAATATATATATATATATATATATATATATATATATATATATATATATATATATATATATATATATATATATATATATATATATTATATATATATATATATATATATATATATATATATATATATATATATATATATATATATATATATATATATAATATATATATATATATATATATAAAAAATAATAATAATAATAATAAATGTGTATGCACCAGCGCCCGCGCTCTCGACTGCGTGTGTGCGTGTGTGCGCGCGCCCGAAACCCTCGGCTTGTGTGTCTCTCTTCGCCGCGCGCGAAAAAAAACAAAGCCATAAATAAAAGAATTTTCCTTTTTCAAGTAATTGCTGCCGTTGGCCTAGTGGTCTAAAGGCTTGGCATATGAATTCAAAGGACCCGATCAAGAGTTCGAATCTCGGTCTTGAGATATGAAAAATCGAGTTTTTAAGAGCGTGCGTTCGTTTGTTTGTTCGGCTTTCAAGTTTTCCAAGTAAGAGAGAAAACGTGACGTCAGCAATGCTGGACTGTGATTGGCTGGAAGATTCCCTTAACAAAAGAAGGTTGTGACGTATCATTCCAATTCCCATTCCAAAATACAAACCGTGACGTCATGACCTTTCAAACATACAAGCTATGACGTCATCAAAGGAACCTTGCAAAATACAACCAAGGACACGCGAAAGCGGCAAAGTCAAAAGAAACCGCAAACCATAAAGGTGAGAAATAGGTGAGAAATAATTAAAAAACAAATAAAATAACACCACAAAACAAGATTACATCAAAGATAAGACCGCAAAACAAGATCTCAATTAAGATAAAACCGCAAAACAAGATCTCAATTAAGATAAAACCGCAAAAAACACCTCACAAAGGTACGTGAGGATAGGAATTTGCAAAAAATTCCCCTCAGGCTAGGAATTTGCAACAAGGCTAGGAATTCGCACTAGGAATTTGTGTGGTGTACTTATAATAAAATTGCTGAATGATATTTTAGATGATTTGCATTCACTCTTAGAAGATTAGGTTCAAGATTGATGGAGAACTGCAAAGAAAGTTTTACAGAGACTTGATATGTGAGGAAATGTATTCGTCGGTAGCAAGTAAAATAGAATCGACTGTATCATCCCTAATTAATACATGCAATCGATCATTTTCAATTGATGAATGGTCTGACAGCACATCTGGGTTTCTCTTTTATCCCTCACGTATCATGCAATCGATAAAAACTTTCAAAGGCAAAACTTTGTATTGAATGCAGAACCTCTTTCTGAGCGCCATACAGGCGACTATCTTGAAACTGTATTTGAAAAGATGCTGACAAAATGGAAGATTTCATTAAATGAAGTGCACTGCGTAGTCAGGGATTCGGGCACAAATATAAAAAAAGCACTTTCTCTGGCAAGAGTGAAAAATGTAGATTGCTTTGCACACCAAACTCAGATAGTAGTTAAAAATTCCATTATGAGTCAAAAATGTGTATCCGATTTAATAACCAAATGTAGGTTAATTGCTACGCATTTCAATCACTCCGTTGTAGCCCAAAATGAGCTGAAGAAAATACAAACAAGATTAAATGTTCGTCCACTTTCTGTCATGCAAGATATTCAAACACGCTGGAATAGTAGTTTGCATATGCTTGAGAGGATGAGCGAAATTAATGAGGCCATTTGCCTTTATGCTTCAAGCAGCACAAAATAAAGCCTCTAACAGCTGACGAAAATGACATTTTAAATAATTGTATTAATATCCTTAAGCCTTTTGAAGAATTAACAAAGACTATAAGTTCAGCTGAATCATGTTTGTCAGATGTGATACCACTTGTTTCAACATTGAAAGTTGTGTTAACAAATGTTATTAAGTCTAAGGGAGTTTCAAGGATGACTGAAACATTAATGAAGGAGATGAACGACAGATTTGAAAACCTGGAAAATGATGATGCTTATACAATTGCAACCTTTTTAGATCCTAGGTACAAAACAAAATTTTTTAAACCACTTGTTTCTCAGAATGTTAAAATCAAATTAGGATGCTTATGCGATGAGATGATAGAAACAGCTAAAATAACGCCTTTCAAGAAAAAGCAAAAGCTCTCAGATACAAAAGAAACAAAATCTGTTAGCTTAAGCATTGCTAAATCAATGAAAGATCTTCTAGCTTCCAGCAGCAATGAAGAATTACAGTCAGAAGTGTCAAAGGATACAATATCGATTATTGAAAATTATCTGAAACTCCCACGTTTGGAGGCAGATAAAGACCAACTGGTTTGGTGGAGAGATAATTGCAAAAGTTTCCCTTTTCTTGCTGAGCTGGCAAGGACTTATTTAGCATGTCCTTCAACTAGTGTTGCTAGTGAGCGTCTTTTCAGTGGAGCAGGCCTCATTTACGACGAAAAGCGAACCAAACTTTCACCTGAAAGAGCCCAAAAGCTTTTATTTCTAAAAAATAACTTACCAATTATTAACTTCAAATGGAATATGTGAAACTGTGAAGTGTGAAGGTAATACTGAATTACTGGCTATATATATATATATATATATATATATATATATATTATATATATATATATATATAATATATATATATATATATATATATATATATATATATATATATATATATATATATATAAATATATATATATATAACCTTTTTCCAAATGGGTGGAGGTTGGGGAAAGAGGTTGGTGGGGTGTTCAAGAGTTGGGTCCCCGTCCCACACCCTGGTAACATAGATTCTGGATATTATATTTAAAATTCCAAGAATCTATGGCAAAAACTCTTAAAAAATTAAACTATCCGCATCCGCATCCGCATCTGCGGATATCCGCAATTGAATATCCGCAACCGCATCCGCGGATAGTAAAAAATTACTATCCGGTCCACCTCTAATATATATATATATATATATATATATATATATATATATATATATATATATATATATATATATATATATATATATATATATATATATATTTTATGTTTGTTTATGAATTTTATATCGATATTTTTTTGTCGATTTTTTTTTAATCGATACTTTTATACCTATAAATTTTTTTATAGCTATAATTTTTTTTCTGTAGGTTAGGCCTCTTTTACGGCAACTTTTTGTATAGGTTAGGCCTCTTCTACGGCAACTTCAGTAGTTCAGGTTATGATAAGTCGAATTAGGTTCTGCTACAAAATAATAATAATAATTGTGTATGTCTGGTGTAATAGCCTCTAATTCTCGCCAACGTTCTTGTTTAGGTTAGGCCTCTTCGATATTTTCGAATATCGATATTTTAAGACAATCGAAAGTCAGAAACAATCTATATAAATACTATATATATATATATATATATATATATATATATATATATATATATATATATATATATATATATATATATATATATATATATATAGGGGAAAGGCGTGTCAAAATTGAAGAAGGTAATAAAAGGTATAGAGCGTGGTTTATAGGTGGCGCTGTCGTTTATATACGAGGTAACTACTAACAACTACTTTTATAAGCTCGTCTACACGTTTCACACATCATCTATTGTAAAGGAAACGAACCTGTGCAGTTGTGATTGTAAAGGAAGTGTCCTGTGCAGTTGTGAGTGAATCAAGGCAGAGTTGATGGAGTTCCAACACGGCCAAATTGTTGGGGTTCGTATGGTGGGTGCCTCAGTAACAAAAGTAGTGGAAGTGTTTGGGATATCGCGAGGTAAAGTATCAAACATTGACAGCGCACAGTAAGACTGGTAAAACAGCATCCGAAAATCATCAGCGTAGACAGAAATGTATGTTGAATGACTGAAAGAGACGAACTTTGCGTTGGTTTGTGATGAAAAATCAGGAGTCTGTCTACTGCACCAAAGATTACTGCCGTGCTGAATACCGTACTCACAAACCCTATTAACAAGAAAATAGTACGAAGGGAACTGCAGAAGAAAGGTTTGTATGAACGAGCAACCATTCTAAAACCACTTCGTCAGTATCCAAAAGGCTAAATGCATGAAAACGACTATGGATCAATTGATGAAGATCTTTTGGGCAGATGGGTCGAACTTCCCAACCTCTGGCCGAGTGTACGTTTGGAGAACCCAGGGACAAACTTACAATGCCCCTAGGGTATTTGCAACCCACAGTGAATCACGGTGGGGTTTTTGATATGGGCAGCCATATTATGAGTTACTGCCGGACCTATCTTTGCCCTAAATTTTTTTCACTGCCAATGATTCTGTGACCATTTTGGGTGACTCTCTCTCTCCCCCTATATATATATATATATAATATATATATATATATATATATATATATATATATATATATATATATATATATATATATATATATATATATATATATATATGTAATAGTTCCATGATGGGGATGTTTTTCATGAGGATAAGAAATAACAGAGCTTTAAATCGTCCATGACTGGTTTTTTGAGCACGAGGGTTAATGTTTCCTATTTGGCATGACCTCCACAATCGCGAAATCTCAAATATTATTGAGCACTTGTGGGCAGTGTCAGAAACAAATGTTCGAGTGCGCTATCCACCTTCATCATCATAAACAGAACTTTCCACTCTATTGTGGAAGAATGGTACAAGATTCTCCTGAAAACTCTACACAACCTTTTTTTTGGTACATTCTTAGAAGAACGGAAGCAGTTCTGGATGCCAAGGGTGGTTCAACATCATATTATGCCATGGGTGGTTCAACATCATATTGTGCCATGGGTGGTTCAACACCATATTATGCCATGGGTGGTTCAACATCATATTAGTTAAGGTTATATGTGTTTGTTTGAGTGTTCCCATTCATATTTTTGTCCAACCCATTCATATATATAATATAAAATAAAGTGCAAAATTTAATAGAACTTGTTCAGAATTTGATGCCATTGAATATCATTTAAGTTTTGTAAGGATTGAACTGAATATTTTAATTAGTGAGACCTCTTAAAACACTTTTTAAATACTTTGAATTAGTCAAGTACTTCCTTAATCTGCAGAAGTCAAAGTTAATTAGTTACAAATATCCTTATTGGAATTTGCTATAAGTTGCAAAAATTAATATTTGTACTTAGAAAGAGGGACTCTAGACACACTTTATTTTAATCTAAAATTAGAAATATAGAAAAAAAAATTATATTTCTTTTAAATTTTATGTGGCTCTTGTTAAACACAAATTTTTTTCTTCTCTTATGGCACTACAGTCCTGCTATTAAGATACTACAGTAAACGTTTATAGAAAGATCGCTTCTGTCACTACAGTACAGTAAAGTTTATAGAAAGAAAGTCACTTGTTCTATTTCATGGAGTATGTAATTTTATATTCGAAGATCTCACGAAGAGTGAATATAATCCTATTTAAAATTCTTCCCATTTTTAGTAATAGAAGAAATAATCATGGTAGATAAAGATATCTATGATTAAGACGACCCATGGCACGATACATTCACACCATGTTTAAAATAACATATTTAAATAAAAATAAAACTCAATAATTGTAAACAATATCCTGAAGGATAAAAGTCATTCCTTTTCCTTTTGAAAAAAAGGTCAACAAAAAACTGAACCAAAAAAATCCCCAAAAAAAATTTGCAAGAAAAATAAAAATAAAAAATTTAACAAGAAAATTTTTTTACTTTCTTTGGTTCCAAAAAAAGAAACAAAATAAATTTTTTTGAAAAATATTCCAATAATAATAATAATAATAATAATTTATAAAAATATATTAAAATACTTTTAAACTTTGTGACAAATTTATCAACATATATATATATATATATATATATATATATATATATATATATATATATATATATATATATATATATATATATATATATATATATATATATATATATATATATATATATATATATATACTAGAGGGTAAGGTTATCTGAGGTCTGTAATAAATGTTCTAAAATTATTGCTAATAATAATAATAATTATAATAATAATCCTAATTTTGATTTTGATTTTGTTGAGTTTGAGGCACTTGTGGTTATTTTGCTGGTGTGAGGGTTGCCTCCTTGAATGGGTCTTCTTGTTTAGAGATCTTCTGAGAAGGTTGGTCTCTTAAGTTCCTTAGAGATTCAATGGTGTCAAGGAGGTCCTGTTCAGCTTTCGAGGAAAGATTTTTATTATTTACAGCTGGAGGGCGCCGTTGTTGAAGCCTCGTTGCTCTTGGGAGTGTCCTTCGAACTCTGATCATTGCTTGTCGATTCGGGAGGGTGACGGACAATATTTGATTTTATCTTTAGAGACGGAGGAGGAATAACTGGTCTTAAGTGTCTATGTTGAAGCTCCATCTGACCTTTGGTAGGAGAACGTGTTGTGCTCGTGATGGTAATGATAGTTCGTTGACGTGGCTTTGGTGGAAGTGCCCTACTAGTTGGAGTGGATGTTGAGGCAGGAATGGGCGTACCAGTCACACTGGGCAGTGATGAATTTAAGGATAGTCTCGAAACTGAAGCAGTAATGGGTATTACAGATTTCGGAGTATTTTGTAATGACTCTGAAGGCTTAGAATTTGGCACAGTTGGCAGTGATTTAACAGGCGATGAAGTAGGTGCCAATGATTCTAATTTCGTATTAGAGTCAAGGGGCTTTGAAATTACAACAACTGGCTTGTGAACAACTTTTTTCTCCGGCGAGTTCTGAAAACTGGAAAAGAAATTCTTCTGCAAGGAATCTAATTTGGGTTTTGGAGGAAGATCCTTGAGAGGAATTTTCCCACTTGGTTGTAATTTCTCTTTCGTAGGTGAAGTGGTTGGGGTCTCCGTGGAATCTGTACTAGTAATCTGAAGTGACTTCTTGGTCTGTTCAGAAGCTCTGACGGAGCTAAAGGGAGATCCAAAACCCGAGTCGAGTGATTTCTCCGAGACACTAGTACCAGATGAGACGGAGGTTGTGGAGGAAACAGAGCTTCTCGAATCAGGAGAAGATGAATTACATATTCTTGAAACGGAAGAAGATGATGAGACCGAAGAACTCCTCGAGTCTGGAGAAGAAGAATGACGAGATGACGTTCTTAAACTCTCTTCCTCAAATCCATGGAGCTCGGTTCGAGAAGGACTTTGTACATTGCGACTCATCATCTGAAGGAACAAAACAATGACTTTAAATAAAGAATATTCTATAGAACTTTCTAAAATTACTTTTATTATTAGAAATCCTTTTAAATATTGGGAGTGTGACAAGTAATATTTTTTAAATTCAAGAAAGAAAATACATAATAAAATAAATCATAATTTTTAACATTAATAAAAGAGAGAGAGACTCACCCTCGATTTTAAACTGAAGGCGTAAGTTAGGTTCCTCCGTAAGAAAAATGCCCAATTGTTCCTTTGATTTCTTGGCCATTCCCACTGTGTTTTCAAGGGGCATTCATCAGGGGTCAAAGGGCGATCGCTGTAAGGGTTTTTGCAGACCTCGTGTAGGGCGTAATTCAGAGGGTTTTCAGAACTGTTGTAGCACTTGAGAACGAGTTGCACGAGTTCTTCTGCAGTTGTGTGGTAGGCTACCATCAGAGATTTGTATTGAGACTGAAAGAGAAAAAAAGTACCAATTGCATTACGTCTGGTAATATGACCTACACTTTCAACCATCATTTCATAATGTATCCCTAAAAAAAGTATCAAAATATTTCAACAAAATATTTCCAACAAAATCTATATTTCTTCACTTTCCATAACCTTTTATCACAGTTTAAAAGGGATGTTACAGCACCAATATATATATATATATATATATATATATATATATATATATATATATATATATATATATATATATATATATATATATATATATATATATATATATATATATATATATATATATATATATATATATATATATATATATATATATATATATATAAAGGTCTTTAATTTATTGTTGCGTGTAAACATTCTTGAATATTTCGGTGCTTCAAACATTGCCCACATAAGAAGCTGTTTTACATATGAATAATTGCGGTATGAGAGAGAGAGAGAGAGAGAGAGAGAGAGAGAGAGAGAGAGAGAGAGAGAGAGAGAGAGAGAGAGAGAGAGAGAGAGAGAGAAGAGAGAGAGAGAGCAGAAGAGAAGAGGAGAGAGAGAGAGAGAGAGAGAGAGAGAGAGAGAGAGAGAGAGAGAGAGAGAGAGAGAGAGAGAGAGAGAGAGAGAGAGAGAGAGAGAGAGAGAGAGAGAGAGAGAGAGAGAGAGAGAGAGAGAGAGAGAGAGAGAGAGAGAGAGAGAGAGAGAGAGAGAGAGAGAGAGAGAGAGAGAGAGAGAGAGAGAGAGAGAGAGAGAGAGAGAAGAGAGAGAGAGAGAGAGAGAGAGAGAAAGAGAGTGAAAGAGAGTGAAAGAGAGTGAAAGAGAGAGAAAGAGAGAGAAAGAGAGAGAGGTTTGAGAATAGTTATGGAAATATTTTGATTTCCCAATGAAGAAACAATTTCTGCTTCCAAATTGAAGGAAGAGAATTAAAACTTCGATTTGCTTAATTAACAAGAATGATTTTTTTTTCCTCACAATATCCATTCGTTATTCTAAAATGTTTTAATTTTTTCCTTTTTTTTCCAAATTTTACTAAGAACTTTTACCTCAAGGACATTGCCCTATTCATCATGTTTTGGAACTTGCATCATGGGATTCCAGGAGTTATCGAACCCTGGGGGGGTTTCAATCAATCTCTCTACTATACCATAAGAAACTAGCAAGGTTTTAGTCAGAGTTGAGAAATCGGATAATCCGGCTCTGTTTCTTTTCCTGAATCTTTCGGATATTCGATACCGATTCCAGTCCTAGGAGGGTTTCAAACCCAACACCGCCCCATATCCGATTCCAGTCCTAGGAGGGTTTCAAACCCAACACCGCCCCCATATCCGATTCCAGTCCTAGGAGGGTTTCAAACCCAACACCGCTCCCCATTTCCGATCCACCGATGATTCCAAGATCCGAATCCGATCACAGTGTTGGTTTTGAGCACCTTTGCTACTATGACATTAAAAGGAAATTAAAATCATTATGAATGACGTCATGAGAAGTGTTTCGGAAATCGGTCATAGTCACCTTCAGGATCTTGTAAGGGTACCTAAACCAACATATTTCGATAATTATCCACCTTCAGGATCTGTAAGGGAACTAAGCCAACATATTTCGATAATTATTTTTATCGTTTTTACTTTAAATGGATTATTAAAGTAGTTAGTTTTTTATTCATATTCTTACAAAAATTTTGGTATGGTCATGCACGGGTTACTATCACTACCCTACTACTATGACTATATATATATATATATATATATAAAGTAGTATATATATATATATATATATATATATATATATATATATATATATATATATATATATATATATATATATATATATATGAAAAGTGTATGGTAGTTAAAGGTAAGTAATAATATGAACTCACTCCTTGCATGAGGATTGAATCATGGACTCTAATAAGTCCTCCTCTCCTGACGCCGATGCTGAAATTGGCTTCTCCTTTTGGTCTACACTGCTGCAGTTCTGCAGGTCTCGCGTTGTCTTCAAGGACCAACTGTCGTTTAACTGGTGCCCCGTCTGACGGGGATCTGACGGTAACTTCCATAAGAACGAAAAAGAGGTTCGGATCGCGATGACGAAGGCGGAATTTTGTGAGAAGAATCACGACTAATTCTTTGCACGTCGTCTGC
>SEYY01000848.1:23733-26233 GCA_009176605.1 Armadillidium nasatum
CAGCTCCGGAATCGTCTAAGTTGAATTAGAGGCAAAAGTTTGAGCGAAGAGTCAGCTTTAGAGGAAGGCAAAACGGCAGTTGTACCGTCAGGAAGATACTAAAGGAGGGAAAGAGGAAGAAGCAAAGTTAGAGTGACATTTTTTGCAAAACCAGAAAGGTGAGTATATATATATATATATTAATTAATATATATATATATATATATATATATATATATATATATTATATATATATATATATATATATATATATATATATATAATATTTATTTATTTTTTTATACTCAGCACCATATCCCGCATAATGCAGGGTGGTGTCGGCTGCAGAAAGTATTCCTATTCCTGCAACCGTACGTGGGAAGGAGAAATACTGGTTAAGAGGGTTCCAAGCCTCTAGAACCATAAGAATGTGTTTTTTACT
Source organism: Armadillidium nasatum (assembly GCA_009176605.1). Lineage (NCBI taxonomy): Eukaryota > Metazoa > Arthropoda > Malacostraca > Isopoda > Armadillidiidae > Armadillidium > Armadillidium nasatum. The sequence continues at coordinate 24,155 of SEYY01000848.1, forward strand.
ATTTATGCATATACGCACAGTTTATTATATATATATATATATATATATATATATATATATATATATATATATATATATATATATATATATATATATATATGATTCGGCTGCCGTCGAGAGAGGATGTGCTTGGAAACAGATGGAAGAAGAAAAGTTAGAAACATCACAAAGGGAATCAGAAGAGAAAGAAGAGAGGAGTAGAGAGGAGGAGAGGAGAGAAGAGAAGAGAAGACTATTGGATCTGGAGCTTCAAGATCTTCTCCCTGAAGTTGCAGTTTGCTTGTGTAATTATTCTTGAAGAATGATACTGACCATAGGTAAAATGAAATGAAAATTTAATATTTCGTTATAATATTTCAGTATTTTTAATAGTAAATAAAAAAGAAATTCAATAAAAAATTTGTGAAGCAACATATCTTTCGATACAAGTACTCAAATTATTGGAAAATTAAATATTAAAAGAAAAAAAGAAAAAGAATTGTTCTCTGGTCAGTAATGAATGATGATTTCGTCGCAGTCGAGTCAGATGAAGAATAGTTTTTCGCATGGTTTTAAAGGCTGGGAACCTTTTCAACTTGGATTTCTGCCCACGTACGATTGCAGGAATGCCAAATTTCTATAGTATTTATATAGCTTTTATATAAATTCATTAATAAAAAATTAAAAATTTGGTTTAAACCAAAAAAAACATGGTTTATTTCAGTTGGTTTAAACCAAAATAAAATTGGTTTAAACCATCTGGTTAAACCCATGTAACCCTGATATAAACAATAAATTGGTAATAATGGTAGCGAATTTTCACCACTTATGCTGCAAGGTGCTGTGTTTAAGTTTAATTACGTATTAATTTTCACATCATTTGTAGTAGTTTCAATTTCAGGTCAATTCCTTAACTTCAGTCCAAACAAGACCAGAAGTTGAAAAGATCCTTCATTTGAGGTGGAGCTCTGTCGACAGCTCCGTTAGAATTGCAAAGAAAAATTGACAAAACCCTAGTGGCAAATTACTGTCTTGCTGTCTGATTCTCCATGACAGACGACTACCATTTTATAGTTTCTCCTTTTATAAGTTCTGCTTTTGATTGTTAACCATAATTTTTGGAAACAAATCTCTATCTTTTATCCTTAATGTAGTAAAACCTGCTCAATAATCACGATAAAATTAGAAAGACACTATTGCCACTGTTACTTTTTTTTTTTTTTTTTATCACTCAGGGGCATAGCCCTAGTCAAGGTGGGGGTGTCTTGATTTCAATGTTGCCTTACTTGCACTTTCCTAGTGCTTTCATACACTAAAACCTCAGTTCATTCATGCCGTAATATATTCTTTCATATTCTACCTGGGTTTTTCAAACCCCACCACCCACGGTTGAAAGAAAAAACGAAGAAAACTAGTATTTTACCCACTTTGGTTCTTTTCAGAATAATTAAAAATAAATGTGATTTTAAATAAAATAATATTTTTTTTCTCTATTTAGAAATGTTTCTGTTTATATATATTATATATATATATATATATATATATATATATATATATTATATATATATATATATATATATATATATATATATATATATATATATATAATATATATTATTATAAGCATCCGCATAAAATTCAACACGCATAAAAATTCAAATTTCAACATCCATATAAAGCATATCCGCAAATTAGAAAAGACATCGATCATCACTATATATATATATATAATATATATATATATATATATTATATAATATATATATATATATATATATATATATATATATATATATATATATATATATATGCAATTGTAGATCAAGAGTGAGGGTGAAGAGAGACTATCGATTGGTTTAGCATAGGAGTGGGATTGAGACAGGGGTGTGTAATATATGTTATTTATCTATTGATGAATGGTTTACTTAGAAAAAGGAGAGAGAAGGGAAGAGTATTACATTGAGAAATATGGAGGGTGAATGTGAAGTGAAGTTTTACTTTTGCAGATGATGCGGCATGTGTTGGTGGCAGAATCTGGAGAAAAGATGAGAATACTTGTGAGAGAGTTTGAAGGGAAATGTGCAAACACGAGATTGAAAT